>JANAKD010000999.1:0-10765 GCA_027627215.1 Lecanicillium saksenae | reverse complement strand
AGAACGCCAACTCGCGCTACCGCGTCAAGGTCTGGCACGACGGCGGCGACGGCAACCTCAACAGCCGCTGGTGTGACTTTTTCTTCAGTATGCTTCTTCCGTTCTTCCTCTCTTCTCCTTCCCTTCCCTCTCTCTCTCCCTCTCTCTCTCTACATGTATCCATACATGTCCATGAAGAAAGAAAAGACACACGATTTTAGAGTGCTAACGAAGAAATAACAGGCCACGGCTCGTTTGTCCTCATCTCCAACCCGCAGTGCTGGCAGGACGGCGACCACGCGCTCGCCGACGTGAGCTACGGCCAGGGACCTGTCGGGTACCAGCAGTACAAGAAGACGTTCTGGGATGCCTTCATCGCCATGGGCCACGAGACTGGCTGCGAGCTGAACGTGAACCTGTAAAGGAGCACAGCGCCTCGGAGCTGTGTCGTGACCACAACAACTACAGCCGAAGTGGTCGACAAAGGGCTCGTTTAGATAAATAAAAGTCTCTACAATAGAAAGGGCAGAATTGATTAATATAAATTATCAGAATAATTAAGATCCGGCCCAATCCTCACCTACAAAGTGCTGTGTTGATGACAAGCAGCAGACCTCTCTGAGCGTAAGCGAGGAGAGCGATAATCTATAGCCCACGTTCGAGCGAAGCGAGGCCAAAAAAAAAGAGAAGAGAAAGAACGGGAAGAAAGATGAGAATTATCAACGTAAATGGTGTTGATAAACATCAGTTGCAATTAATCGTGTTGTACACTTGCTTAGGTTCTCATAGGGAAGAGTATTGTACAGTGTTATGCCATGTCAAAAACTAGAATCAAGCCAGTTGAGGTCATTAAGCCTCGTATCCGTTAACGCCGTTGATTTCCATCTGCGCATCTTCGTAGCTGGACTCGCTGCTCTGCTTGCGCACATCGTCCGTCGCAGCTCCGTTGGTGTCGGCTCCCTCACTGGGAGTGACTGTCTCGCCGTCGGCGTCGCCCTCGACACCGTCCTGCCCCATTATGGCGGCGAGTCTGGCGGCTCGGCCTTCTTTCTTGCGAGGTACGGGAGCTATTTCTGTTAGAGTTTTATATCATCTATATGCAAAAGGGTGCTTACCTCGTCCGTTTTCCTGGACGTAGAAGCGACGCAATAATGCTACGGCGTCGTCACGACCCCATCCACCCTCGATTTCGTATCCCGGTTCGACGTTGCCGCCATCACCGCCACCGGGAGGGAAAGAAACGCCCAGACTTCCGCCAGTACCGTCGGGCAGCTGGATGGCCTTGGCGATGGGGTGTGCGGCGGCGGTCTGGCCGTCGGCTCTAACTGGCAGCGAGTTGGCGTGAAGGCTAAAAACACCGCCAGTGCCGCCAAACTTGTCATTGACAGCACCAAAGTATACCTTTTTAATTCTAAGCTGGCGCAATAGTGAGGCGCACATGATGCAAGGCTCGACAGTGACGTAAAGCACGCATTCTGAGACGATGGATCTGTCGACACGTTCCTTGTCGATAATCTTTTGTCCGTAGGGGTAAAGATGGCCCTTTTTGCCATCCTCGTTACCGTCGTGGGGCGAGGCACCGGTGGACAGGGTTTCAGAGACGCCATCGGGCAGCACAGTCTCGGCAGCGATATCCTCATCACGGGCAGCCAGACGAGCAGCAGCCTTTTCCTCCTCCTCTCTGTCCGTCAGAACCTTGGGCTTGAGACGGAACGAGCGCGGGCCGTCAGTCCTGGCGTAAGAGAAGAGTGCGGCGAGAGCCATGTACTCTGCGTGGCGAGTACCGTTGCGGGTGACGTTTGTGGCGTTCATTCCGCGGGCAATGACCTTGCCATTGTGGACCAAGACGCAGCCGACAGGAGTTTCGTTGATTTTAAGAGCGAGACGGGCCTAAAAATTAGCATGCGTTCGGGTGAAGATGGGGGGTGGTGGTGGCGGGGCTTACCATATCCAAGGCCTCGCCGATGAATCGCAGATGCTGGGCACGTTCGGCAGCGACGACGGGGTCATTCAGATAGTCGTAGTCGATCTCAGGCTGCTCCTCTGTTTCGGTTTTCTGTTCGGCGGTGGTTTCAGCAGCTACTTCGGTGCCAGTCGGCTTGACTGCGTCGACCTTTTGAGGCGAGGCAATCTTGAGACGGGCGAGAGAGTCCGCGAGAGCATCCGTGCGGTTCTCTGGGGGCACATTTTCCTTGTTCTCTTCCTTGGGCGGGAGTTGCGCGGCCGGGGAGGGCTTTTGGGTAGGGCNGCGTTTGCTGGGATAGAGGGCGAGCGGGTGCCATGGTGGGATCGTCTGTGGTGGTGGTGGTGGTGGTCAAGTCGTTTGGTGTGAGAGCGTCTGAAGTAGGACTTGTGGTGACGCCGTTTGTCAGTAAATCGCCGGCGGTGGCAGCGGCAGGAGCGGCAATGGTGTGTCTTGCAGTAGATATATCACCAGCGCGGGCCGTGTTGGTGTTGCCGCCACCTCTCACTGACGAACCGTCTGCTGCAGCACTGAATCTCAACGCCTCGTCCGTCGACCTGCTGTATGCGTGCCCGCCTCGTGAATCCCTCGCGGCGGCGGCGGCTTAATCTCGCGAGAGCGCAGCGGCTCTTCCTGAATTTTGGGTTGGGGTGTCTGTTGCGTAGTAGAGGGATCCATATATACCTCTTGCAAGCAGGCGTCGAGCACGTCTTTATAAACGTCGGCGATGCGCCGTTTTGCACACAATTGCGTACAAGCCCTCAGCTTGGTAAACGCGGCGTGGACAGCAGCTTTGTCCGCGCATCGCCGAAAATTCCGCCCAAGTTTGATGGTCTCCATCATGGACTTGCACCGAATCAGCTTTGTCTGCGCTTCCTTCATCCCGGTAACAAACTGTGTGCCCTTCTTTCGTGAAAANGAGGGCATTCGGAATAGCAGAGATACGTGGTGCATCATTGAGGTCATTTCCGAAATGTCGCAAAGGCTCTGCTGTTCGCCATTCGAAAATTTAATTGGTCCTTCATTAGCACTGGTAATCCGGTTGCACGCAGCATTCACAAGCTCGATGCCGTCTTGGAACGACGTTTCAGGTTGCAAAACAGCCAGCAGGTAATGCAGTACGGTGTTGGGAGTGGCCAGCTTGTCTGGCTTGTCCTTCATTATTGTTCGGGCATTTCCTTTTTCATCGGCTTTGTGGGTTCTTGTGAAGCATTCACGAGCAATGCCAACCTGAGTTTCGGCGCGAAGACTGTATTGCAAGTGCTCGTATGCCATCTGGAAGACATTGGAGAGCTGTTGTAGCACATTGTATCGAAATGGCTTGTTGTCAAAGTCGGAATGCAGCGCGCACAAGAGCTCAATAATGTAGTAGCATATAAATGAGGTGATCAGTTTGTCATTGATACTGTCAAAAAATGCATGAGCAATTGTTTTTGCAGAAGTCTTGGCCATCTTGTGGCCTTGGGCGTCGGGCACTTTGTCCGAACGGTTATCGACGTAGCGCGAGACCACTGCCGAAAAGTGACGAGGATCTGTAAGAGCCTGGACCGACCTCTCCTCAAAGGACAAAAATTGAATGAATTGGCTGATGACCTCCGGCAGCAGCAGCCTGGCCAGCGGAGGCTGCTCGTTGAGGGTGGTGCTGGCTTTGGCTTCGAGCTGAGGTGAAGGCATCGCAGCAGCATCTTCAATCTCGTCAGAACGTTTTATTGGATGTTTCGCCTCAGCATATTGCTCCAAGATTGTACGGATCAAAGAATGCATATTCAGGATGAATCCGGCCTGCCGCACATGTATGAGCTCACCGTAGAACCTGGATACGGTACGCATGCCAACTTGGCGGCCTGCGCGGTAGTCGAGCATCTGAAGCCCAGTCGTCTCAGGCATAAGATCTTGGGTTGCCCCGTCTTTCTTGTCACCAAAGAATGCAATACGGCTGTTGCCCAGTTCTTCTCGCACTTTGAAATTGTCCCTGCTCACAAGTTTCTTGATGCAGTCGTAGTCGGCATCAAAATGCTTAAAGGGAAGAAACGCTTGTTGGTAAAGGGTGCGGCCGGCGCGCAGCGAAAGCAGGTCGAGAAATATCTGAGGCTCGGCGGCCGCGATATTTTCCACCGTCCAATCCTCTAAGATGGCATTAGAAAGAGATGATTCTCTTTTTAGCAGAGCAGGATCCAGTGGAACAGGGCTTTTCTGAAAGCACTTGATTCTCTCCTCGCGAGAAAGCGTCTTCCAAGTAGACCTTATTTGTTCTTCATGCGTCCTCCACTCCGTACCTAAGACGGCGTGAATCCGTGGGAGGTGAGAGAAGAACGGTGGCGAATTCATTGTTGTTCGGACCAGCTTTCCAACATCGACGGAATCAAGTATGTACTAAAATGACAAGCAGAAAGACACGATTGGGGGAAGTACGTTACTTTCCATGCCGGACTTGGGAGATCGAGAAATAAATTTACTACACTTGGACGGGCGTTTTGCCCATGCTGGCCGGGCAGCGGCGTTTGCCCAGCCATCGTGGTCCTTTGTGCGGGTAGCAAACAACGGAGTCGAAGCCTGTCGAAGCAGTGAATGCGCGTAGCAAACGACCCCTTTTTTTTGCCACCCGCCCTGAAAGAATCTGAAATACGGTGTGACTGCCTGCAAGACTGTGCATAGACCACCTATAATCTGCATGTGAGCTGAGCTGCAGCTCTGCGCTGCTGTTTCGGGTGACGATGCATGACGGCGGCAGGCTGCAACTAGGCGCATCATTCCGCAAAGACGGTGAGAGTAGTACGTCAGGCAGAAGTTATTGGGATACTGGAATAGGTAAATCCTGAGATGATAAGTATTAGCCACGTACATATAACCGATGAATTCTCTGGTTCATTTTAGCAGAAATGAATCACCAACTCCGCAAGCCGGTTGCCATCTGAAAGCGATCTGAATACCAGCCAGCGCACAGCTACAGTGACTTTAGGCATCTCAAGCATGTGACCTCAGTACAAAATATCGTTAGTCAAAGGGAATTAGTCTAGTGCAATAAATAATACGAATTACTGAACGGCCCCCAATCTCGACGCTCACTCCCAACCAGCCAGTTGTCAGTGGCTAGGTGATTTTCTGCCGTTTCGACACAGTTCCGTGCAAAGCGCAGGAGCAATTTATTCTAGTTCTCTTACCGGAATCCTCTTCCTCGTCTGCAGATTCTAGCTCATGCATCAAGCATTGCCCAGTCTTGGAGGTTGGCGATCCACCCGTCGGAGCGGTCGACTCATCATCCGTCAATGACGGTTCATCATCCGTTACCGACGACTCGTCATCCGTCCATGACGGAAGACATGTGCTGGCAAACAATGAATCGTCGCCATCAGAAGATCCTTCAGTGATTGAATCCACGATATATTCAGATGAGGAATCGTTTCCTGTTGACTCGTCAGTTGCTACGCTCGTTGTTTCATTCTCGCCTGTGAGAGGGTCCTCCTCCCCGTCCTCCTCTTCCCCTTCATCATCAAATTTGATGTTAACCTTGGTGCCCAGCTCAGCTTCCAGATCCTTGCATCTTTGCTTGAGCTCCGAGATCGACGCAGTCACCAATTCTCCGTAGTGGGCCGAAAGACTCGTGCCAGAGTCTATCTTGGCAAATTCCTCTACTTCGTAAAAGAATGTTCGCGCCATGCTCTGTTTCACGAGCATGTCATCCGATCCCATGAAGTTATGCTTGATGAAGTTATCTTTGGTTCGATGAAGAAGCTTCTGTAGCCTGTCAAATCGCGGCACAAACGATTGGTTTCGGAACCGATGATTTGGGTCCATGGAGATGACCGCCGTGCAGGTTTGCGTAAAGTGCATAATAGCTTCCAGCTGCAGCAGGGCAATGCGCGTATCTTGACTAAGCTTGAGCATCTGTTCGGCATACTCATCTTGCAGAGCCACCCATTTATGGAAAATTTGAACCGCCCGCGCCGGCGTGGTGGACCGTCGGCAGAATTGCACCAGCACTGTTAGCAACTGATCATCCATCTCGTTGAGGTCCTTTGCGGTCACGCGCACAAGGCCCATCACGTTTCCTGTGTAATCAGCAGCTGTGGCCAACTTCGTGAGCCTCTCACCCACATCCGCCTCTGCAAAGCGCTGAAGAGCTGCCTTGGCTCGCTGGAACTCGCAGCGAGACACCTCGGCCAGCTCGCGGATGGCGAGGGTGCGGAAGACGCCATCGTCAGTCCGGTCGCGCAAGAGCATCAACACGGAATGAAGATAGCTCCACATCGCCGAGTATCGAATAGCCTCGTGGAACATGTCGAATAAAGCAGCTTTCGATGCGCTGCTGTCGAAGTTGTCGAGTGTCGCTGCAATCGAGGCTTCATCCCCCATGAGACCTGGCTGCGTACGGATGGCGCGGTGTCGCGCTTCTACGAAAGCAGGAGTGGTGGTACGGATGGATCTGGAGATGTGACTGGCCGATGACTTCATGCGACTGGCAATTTTGGCCGGCATCATGACCTTTTGCGCGTACCTGCTCAGATGGTCCTCACAGTCTATTGCGTCGGCCGTGGCAAAGACCAAGGCTTTGTTGATTGATACTTGCCAAATAGACTCTTTCTTGTTTTGTAGCGTCTGAGTTGTGTCTGTGTTGTTTGCTGAATTCGTATGTTCTAAATGCTGCACGAGAAGGCGCATCGTCGAGTGCAAATTTTGATGCAAGAGGAAGAGCTTTTCCATGATGACAGCTGCCCTCTCGGGGGGCATGTTGACAAAGAGCTTCAGCAACTCCTTGACATCCTTGCAGCAGTGATCGAACCTTCCCGACTCAAGTCGAATACTGACGCCGTTGAATTTGAAGAACCTGATGCATTCTTGAAATCTAGCTCGTCTGGTTAGCAACCTCGTCAGCTCGGCGAGATCGGCGTCGTTGTTGGACTTACTAGATAGAAGTGAGACTTGGTGTAGCAGCGTTTCCTCTCCTGCGGAATCTAGTAGGGTGAATAGATTGGTGGAAGCCCCTCCCGTGGCATCAATGTTCCACGCTGGAAGGAGCAGCTCACTTACCTTGTCTTTTGGCGAATCTCGGAGGCATTCGTGTCTTTCGTCATTGTTGAGCCGCGCCCAATGCTGATGAGCTGCTTGCCGCCACTGCTGGTGGATCATGGCGAGATCTTTGTGTAGCTTTAGCAGCTCTACGAAACATGTCGGGGGCTCCATTGTAGTTGATTTTGGGTTAATTTGTCGTAATTGTTTGTGTGATGTATTCTGGTTATGGAATTCGCAGAGTGTTATGCTTGCATGTTGAAAATGCGATGGGAGTTATAGTCAGTTTAAATAGTCCTCTGTTGTTTACGCAAATAGTATAAAGGGATATAAGGCTTTGTTTCCTATATGAGCTTTGCGCGGTCGCATTATACCTTGACGCTATGCATGGGCCTTTGTGCTGGACCTGTCTTTCGGCGTTCTTTCGCAGCATTGTTTCGGAGACGACGAATGCATTCCCCCGCCATAAAGAGGCTCTATTTGAATCCTTTCGCTCTTGTGATTTCCTCAACCAATCAGTGGGCACAGCATGAGGATTTGATGCGAAACGTCGGACAAAGACTCTGTGGCGTAGTGGTGGGTCGAAATGAGAGCGCGCCCGTCAACGAGATGAGAAACAAACATCGTTCTTCAATTAGTCCTTTCTTGCCTGCTCCCCCTTTTGGCGCCTTTATTCAGCTCTTCGGTTTTGATTGTGTTTGTGTTCTCCCTTTGTTTCTTTTATCTGACGGCTATAATTGTTGGCGAGGCTGGTACGAGATGACATGTCCCCTTTGCTGCGCCTTATGTGAGAGTGCGGGCTAGCCATCGTGTTCTTTGCGGAGGCAGCAGGCCATAAGCTACCACGCAGGGGGGAACTTGTGCGATTCAGGAATACAGGGCTAAAAATAAGCAAAATCTGCGGAAAATAAAGGACGTGCAGCAAAAAGTGAAAACGTACTTTCCATCCCTGGTCGTCACTGGCATTCTCGTGTGCCCGTGTCTGAGTTGCTTGCTTCTGCCGGAGCTGCAGCTTCAGTCGGCGTCATTCCACACATCAGGGCAGATCGCCGCACCAGGAAGCCGGAGCCATTGAATTATCATTGCCAACGGTGGTGCCAGCATGCTTAACTAGTTACTTGCCACTGAGCAAGGATTACCAGTGCAGGCACAGGATGGTGGTGACTGGGTGAGCGGGAAGCGCTTGCGCTAGTTCCCGTGGCCATTTAATGGGGGTGGCAGGATTCTGGACGAGTTGTGGAATCGGGGTTTGCGGGCTTGGCTTGAGGCTTGAAGCTGGGTTTTGAGGGGCAATTTGGCGAAGAATTCGAAGGAAGAAGCGTTTCGACTTGGAAGAGTTTCGTAATATGAGTTTCTCGCTCGGTTTTTTGTCGCCTGGTTTGCGATTGTGCGTGTGGTGGGAGCATGAAGGTGCAGCGGCCTGGCCGGGCCTCCAGCGCCCTGTGATGCCTGCGGCACCCACTAAAGAGGCACCATCGTCCACTGTAATAGTCAGAGTTAGTGGCAGCCCAGCACCACCAGGTCGAGCCGGGCCCAGGCAGCGTTGCTCACTTAACTGCCCCCNTCCCCCGTTCCTCCCAGCTGCCTCTGACTTTCCTCCTACATCTCAAATGGCTCTTTGTTTGCCTCTCTCTTGTTATCGCTTCGTTTCTTTCGAAATGCTGTCGATGCGGTGGTTGTCGGGCGCCGTCAGCTGAAGCTGGTCATTTCGCGGTGGACTTATATCCACTCGCCTACTTGCCATGGACTATCAACAGACGGTGAGCTGGCGGCCGGGCAGCAGCTGAGTGCCGTCTCCTGTGCTTTCCAGGGAAAATAAGGCACAAAAACCACCGTCAACTCGGCATCTTGGTCGTCGCCAGCAGAAACCGTGTGTCCGCCTCATCGGTGTGCTGCTCTGTCGAAGCCATCGAGGGCTGGGGTGTGCCCGCGCGAGTATCCGAACATTGGCGCTACGCTACTGCGCTGGCCGCCACGAGGCGTGCATACCCAGTTTCCAGCCAAATCCAGGGTGCCCCAGGTGGCAGCCCACCACTTCTTGGACGGTGTGGAGAGGGCCACTGGCACCCAAGCCTGCCGGATGGCTTGGGGAGGGCAGAAATGCCTTGCTATTCGTCTGCCGATTCTTATTGTTATTAGGGGCCAATTTACTGGCGCCGAGGAACGAATGTGACACCTTTTTTTTCTCTGTCGATTCGTCGGGCGACAGGCTTGCATCCCATGGACCTGGGCTGGGGTGGTGATACGCGAGGGCCGGGCCATGGGCTGCGGCCAAACCTGTCGCACCTGGGCTCGCACCCTGGGGGCAAGGTTTGACTTGACCGTCGAAACTTTGGCCAAAAGGATCCTCTCACACCATATCATTCTGGATTGCGATGGTGGGGCCTTTTTCTTTAGGCAAGACTGTCGTGGCGCTCCATTGTTGTCATTACTATCCGCAGGGTCCAACGGGGTCATTTGCGGATGGAGACGGTTGGCGACGAGCGGGTTGGAGGACGATTTGTTCACTATTCGACACCTTTTCTCTGTTTGAGACGAATCGGAGGCCTTTTACGAAAATGCTCGTCAGCTGGTCTCTCCTTGTGGTAGCAATCCGCGATGCTGGCGCCGTTGACATGCCATCATGCAACTAGTACGGGCCGCCCGTCCCACCCACCATTACATCCCTTTTTCTAGCCAGGCCAGGCCTATCTCGATCCTTTCTGCACAAGCTACCTGGTGTGGCTAAGCTTTTCTGGTGTGGCAGCTTGGTGGATGGAGAGCCATTGACGAATTTCGGGAAGGCATCGCAATGCCGTTTGTCGCCTTGATGTTGGCCTGCAAGAAGCATCCACGCATCATCTTGGTTCTCTGTTCTGCGGAGGACCTGGCTTTCGCTGTTTGTGCACGACCAGCACGGTGTTAAGAAATGGTAACAGTTTCCAGCACTTTGCTAACAGCAGCCCTGGGTCCGGCTAACACTGGCCTGTTCGCTCTTCTGATTGGCTGTGGACACCTCGAGAGAGCCACAATCCAAAGACGCTATGCCGCTTCCGGCTAGCAACCGCGTGCTGCTCCCAGCGAGCTCCCTCTCAAGCATGCAAAGCCCCCTTCCCAGGCCGTCCGCAGGCTGGTGAAACTGCAAGACAGGCAGCGGCCAGCAACAATCGCCGACATCCACCTCAACGCGCGTTAGCCTTGCCATTCATCGAGCTGCCACGCTGCCACCACGTCGGCGCCTCTTTTGCTGTGGGTAGAGTCTATCTCGCGTGCCATTTTACGATATCTTGCGCGTGTTATTTCGATTCCCAGCGGTCCGTTGGCTGCAGCGGCGGTGTCTTGATCGCATAGCCTTGGTTGGCCTCCTGCGACACGGTCGCAAATTTTCTGCGGCGCCCTGCATTCAGGCCACCTGAGCAGCTCAACTCACCCGAGTTCAAGTCGCACCCACTCAGCTTTTTTTTTTTTTACTACCAGTAACCGGACATACGAAGAAGGTCAGCAATCGATTTGCGACCCCCTGGCAGGCACACGCGCGTGGTCTTTTCGCGACAGTCATTTTGCGGCTCAGTCCCCCCCCNAGGGAGTCCACCTCCACTGTCAAAGCGTCCAGGCTACTCGCTGTCTCGTATCGACACCAAGGTACATCGAATACAGCGCTGTAACTGGATATCAGCTCGGTACGTGCAATTGTGTGGCATTCTTGCTGTGGAAGCAAGTACCTCCGACCCCCTTTGGTTACACTTTTTTACCCTCCCCATCCTTAGTGCCCCAGCGCTCTCAGGCGGCAGACAGGCCTCCTCCAGCACCCTTTCCCGCTGAGCGCCCACTGCCTCG
>JANAKD010000998.1:0-10774 GCA_027627215.1 Lecanicillium saksenae | reverse complement strand
CGAACTCCGTACGGCGGACAAGGCGGCCAAGAAGGCGGAGCGCTACCAAGGAGTTGGAAGAAGAGTATCGACGTCTGATGAACCCAGTCTGCACGGCGAATGCGTTTGGTGTCGAAGAAATCATTGATCCGAAGCACACAAGACGCATCTGCTGTGGGTGGACGAGGCACATGTATGATGTGCTGATGAAGGAGAGGTTGGCAGATAGAGCAAGTGGGAAGCTACAGCCAAGATTTGTATAGTTCAGTATATACAAATGGGTTTCTTTCACGATGTTATCTTGTTGTTGCTGTTGCACCATTAAAATATAAAGAGGGATGATGCGCTTGAGTTGGCCATGCTGTAGTAGGCAAATCTTGTCGCGTCATTTGGGACAGAACTCACCTGCCGCGTCTATTGTTTTTTGTAGTCTCGTTGGTAAGCTCCACATCAGTATTTCCTATTTCGGGTAAGGACAGGAGTAAGACATGTGTTTTTATGCCTGACTGTAAAAATAAGCAGGGAGACCAAGGATAGCCGTCGGTCAGGTCTTGTAACAAGCTGCCCAGAGCTGCCGCTTATGTTGCAGAATTCGCAGTACTACAGAGCTGCGCCACATGTTGTAGCATGCGTTTCATAGTAATTCTCTAAAGTGTAAGATCGTTTTATTTAAACAGAAATAATTACTTCATGATTCATTCAATCCTTTTTTGTTTAGTTTCGCCAATTGAAGAGCTGTGACAAATGGGCACAGTTCCTTGGTATCAGTCGACCACCCAGAATTGACCGGTAACCTAGAGCCCGGTGGGTCGTCGAAATATTCAACTTGTGTATTTATGGCTCAAGAATTATGAAAAATCTATAATGAGTAGGAGGGGAGAGGAAATGCCACAGTTGTTTGCGGGGCCTCATGTAATCCATATCATGCGCAGCCTAGTGTCCCTATTCGTATTGCGCCATGAGCTTATTCCCACGAATTTTATCGCCAAACGACGGAAGGTGCGTCGTATGACACCACGGCTTCAAGGCCACTTCTCGCTCCGCCGTTGCCGCAAAGCACCCAAGCCACCCCTTGCGCGGGAATGCCCGAATCACATCCTCCCGCGTATCTGCGTGGATTATGCTCGCAAGACCGGCCAGATGTGGATGGTCGCTCACGTTATCGTAAATTGTAGCGAGCTGAATCAGCTGTCCGAGGAATGTGATGCTACCATCAGTGCCGAGGTCCTGGTGGCGGATGATGCATTCGCAGACGGCCTCGGCTTGGTTCACTGTCGCGCCAGCGATGTCGAGAACGCGTAGGGCCTGTAGGCCACCATAATACTCAAACGACATGCGCGTGGCTGTTAAGTAATCGGGCGCCGTACCGATGTCGTGCAAGAGGCAGGAGAGTGCCAGCGTGGAGGAGGACAGTGTTATGAAGTGTTCGGGAAACTGGTCTCGAAGAATAGCAGAGGCTGCAGGGAGTGAGAATTTAGTAAGGCTTGAATAAATACGGAGCTTACCAAAGTAGAACACTCTCATAGAGTGGTTATATGTCTCAGGAGGAAGTTTATCCTTGGCAAAAGCGTCTATTTCTGATACAATGGCGTCGTGAAAGGGGAAGACAATGTCGGCGATGGTGATGGATGTTGGGGCGTTCCTGTAGGGTCGGCCGTCAAAAAGCTTACCAGCATCAAGCGGCATTGCCGTCCAACCATTCAATTCGATGTCATTTGCAGGCATTTCGATTTGTTGGAGTAGGGTTTAGGGGTGAATCACGAAACTAAGGAATCTATCCTCTGCTGTTCTTGGGCGTCCACTCGGGGGGCAGGAGCAGGTATATATGCCTGGTATCTTTCAGCCTTGTTTCCGAAATTTCACCACGCATATTGTGTCCCATACCTCAGTGACGCGACATTTGTAGCCTGTAGAGCTGTATTAATAATTCACATTGTTGAATTCAAGCCCATCAGCCCAACCCCGAGGTTTCAGTGGGACGAGCCTTAAACCCGAGCTGCACCTCTGGGAGCAACCACGACAAGAGCAACGTCCTTTTTCGGACATAATTTTACAAACCAGCAACACGAAGTTATCAACCCCCTGATATTGAAGAATTGTGCATACATCAAAGATTTCACAACCCATCAAGACCAAGACGCACCCGCCACAGCACAGAAAATGCCCACGCCTGGGGCTGTGGCCTTCTGATTTAACCGCCGGTCTGTGAGGCCACCTTGACCGTAATCGAGCGACAGTTGCCGTAAAAGTACATGTATTTCAGTTTTTATTTCTCCTCCACTACTCCGTCATGCCGTTCAAGTCCCTCTCGTTACAGCCATTCCTGTAGAACGTTAAATCCGAGTGTTGGTAGGTTCGTGCCTGGTGGGGCATACCTCTCGGGGTTAAATCTCGGAGATCAAGCATACGCATTTTACCCTCTGCAACCACAGTCTCGGAGCATCAACACAAGCGGAATGGTATCAGATGCGATGAATCCTCGCCGGCGAAAGAAGCAACGAAACCGTAAGCCGGTGAGCTGCTGGCCCTGTCGCGAGCGCAAAGTGCGATGCGATCGTGGTACGCCCTGCGCGACGTGTAAACGGCGAGGGCATACCAGCTTGTGTACCATCACAAGCCCGAGCCAGCCCAACGGCGAAGAACTAGCACTGCACGGTCTAACCCCACACCGTCATGTTGAGTTAGTACAGGGCGACTCTTATTATTCCCTGGTGGCCGATACAACGTATATGAATGATGAGCGTGGAGAGGGATTGCTTGTGGCGTTGTTGAATCGTGTCGCGGCGCGGCTGGAACCTACCCACGAGACAGACGATGCGACGAGGGAAAAGATATTCCTTGGCCAAAACTGCGCAGCAAACTTCTTCCGGGCGCTCGGCGCTGAAAACCCCACGACCCCACTGCTGCCAAGCGGCGTCGCGATCGAGTCCGCCTTTGGCCTGAGCAACCGAACGGCGCTACATCCATTTGGCTCGCTCTGGTCGAATGCGGGCGATGTGTCGTTAAAAAATGTTCTACAATCGCTACCTGCGGTAGAAGTATGCCTTAGGTCAGCACAGTGACATATTCTCGTGGTTTCAATTATGAAAATTAACACGCAGACGAGTGTAGGTACTATCGCAATTTTCACCAAAACGTACTCCCATTTTATCCATTTCTACTTAATTCAAAAGCATTCGAAAGCCGGCTTTGTGAGTTTTTACAATCATTAGGCGATGCAGATGTCGTGAGAGCGCTCGATTTGGCAGCTAATGGAGACTCATTCCATGATGCGGCATGGTATGGTGTGTTGTTCGGTGTCTTGGCCTGTGGGTGCCAGTTCCATGAATGTGAAGTGGCCGCCGATCGTATTCTTAGAGCCCGGGTTTTTGGTAAGTAATTATTCTCCCACGGTACCATAATTAAGCTGCGGTGTCGAGCCCTGGCTAACTTGTGTAGTGGCCGGCGCATTCGAATGTTTACGTCTAGCCAACCTCTTTGGCATGCCGTCCGAAGCCACAATCCAAGCGCAGCTACTAATACAACTGACCATTGCCAATGACGCCAACCCGGGCATGGCCTGGAGCTTGCTTGGTACGACGTCACAAAATGCCCAGTCTATTGGCTTGCACTTGAACATTACGACTAGCATCGAATGGGACGCTGCCATTCACCCGCTCTGGAGTGCTGTGTGGTTCCTTGATTCGTCGTTATCATTAGCTTTTGGGCGCCGCCCGAGCAGCTTTGTTGCTGGTCTCGATCAGCGAGCTCTTCACATCGGCCACAGTGGATGCACAACGTTCCCAACATTTTGCTCTTGGACGGGTGCCATTCACAAGCTCAAACTACAATGGCAGCTGGAGCAACTGGATGATGTGCGAGCCAGCGACCTGCCAATATCGACTACATTACGTTATTTGCAGAGCCTGGTGAATCTCGAACTGATTCCGCCCTACGGACCGAAGAGTCAGACCAAAGCGCGAACAATTCATCAGCGCATTGAGCAGCTCGTCTCTCTGATTCACATACGCCACTTCAAAGCAGAGATACACCGTGTAGCGGCACTTTGCTGTGTCATGGAGGCGGGCCGTCGCATAGAGCACTTGGAAAGCATGATACAATCCTTGAAAGAGCTCACCGCCGCGTACTGTACTCTGAAGCCGCTATCAGTGACAATGGCCAACTCATGGCCCATACTCTCCGCAACGGTCAGCTCTGCACTGCTACTGTCTGGCATCCATTACACTCTAGAGAGGAGCATGCCACCAGAAATCATCAAGCTGATACAGATACTCGATAGGGAAAATACGGGCCATGATTATGGAGCTGCGGGACTCAGGCATCCCGCTTACACAGATAGTTTGGCAGCCTTACAATATTTATCTACAAACTGTCACTGATTTATTTTATCATACTAAACAAAAGAAGGAATACCGTCTATTTAGTCTTTAGCTAAATCAGTGATCATTACTTTCCCTATCTGGTGAAATTGTCAAGGCTTTGCTCTCCGTCTTGGCTACAGCCTTCCGCCAACGACCTAGAACTGCGAAAGGTCAACTCGATACTACGCCAGCTCAGGCAACAAATGCCATTCGAGGTAATTAGTAAACGGAATGCTATTGCGGCTGGGATCTTTGCGTCGCAATGAGTATGAGGCAACATTACCGGTTCCATGGTCACCTTGAGTGAAGTGGCGGTGATGCCAAACACTGGCACTATATTAGTGGTGGCTTGGGGCAGCTCCTCTGTAATGACAGCTACCAGCGCGGTCGCAGCCCCCTTGCTGCCTGTCATTTTTGGTGGAATTGTCGGGACGGGCCTCGTCATTGGAGGCTTCAAGCTAGTCGACTAGAGGAGAAATAAACTATGGTTGTCTTACATGTTGGAGTTGGAACGGCAATTTCCGGAGCTCAAGTATCCTCATGCCGGCCTATACATGACTTGAGAAGAAGCTCTCCCTTTATGAGATTGAAATCGCCAATTAAAACACTTGCTCATGTATTATATCGTTATATCAGCAAAGGCCGTTTCGGGTAGAAAACGGCAAGTCGCACAGCGTCGGGATTGTTACAGCCGTTTATAACCTAGACCATCCAACTTTTTTGTTGGGACATGGTTTGCCTAATCGCCAATTGGGTCCGAGACCTCCTCCGGCGCCATTGGCCGTCCAATCCAAGTGTAAAACGGACCTCGGATTTAACCCTACGTACCAAAGGACTTCACCTACTCTATCTTAGATTTATTCACAATTGAGAACAAATTTAAGTACCATTATGATTACCATTGTCGTTAATTAACAGATGAGCCTACAGCCAATGCGAACATTTCTATTAGGCTAGAAGATCAGCACTTGTAACAATAAAGAATTCGTTCTGAACTGCCTCGTATATACAAAAGCAAACGAGCTATCTAAGCACGGCACTGACTAGGAGCAAGAGTCCAGCCAGTAAATCGATTAGCGACATCGCTGGCATAACAGTTCGTAGCATTCTTTCCATCGTCCAAGTTGCCAAAGTTCGCCGAGCCAGAGTTGTAAATGCGAGCAGCAGCATAGTACATGCGTGAGCCTCCGCCAGTGGAACGCTGGGCAGTGGCGAGCACCTGTTTGAGACCATCGCCAGTGCTGGTGCCCGCGGCGCCGTCACGGATCATCTGCGTAATTTCAGATGCTGGGCAAGGGTTTCTCTTGAAGCAGGTACCCGCACCATTGTGGGATTGCATGAGGCCCCTGTTAGTGACACGTCCGTCAGGGCTGACTGTAGTTTTGATGCGGACGCAGCCCTTGGACTCTTGCATGATGATTGCGAGGATGAAGCGCTGGTCTACTCCCGTTTCACCAGACACCGACTTGATGGCATCCTTGATGCTCTGGGTTTCCGCAGGCGAGTTGTTGGCAAAGCCACCGTTGTTGGCACAGGCTTGCTGTATCAGCGGCAGATTGGCATTCCACATCTGATCATAAGAACCCCAGGCGGAGCTGGCCGGCCAGCCAGCTCTGGCGGAGCCGTCGCCCGTATAAAACTTGTACGAGTTGGCAAATCGAGACCCCAGAGGGCTAGCGCTGGCAACTGCGGCAAGACCAGCAACAATGAAGCTGAAGTTGGGCATTTTGAGGAAGGGCGGCGTTAGATCCAAGAGGAACTTTGAAGTTGAGAATGGGTGGTATTTGGGAGAGAGATAACTTGGAACGATGAGTCTTCCGAGTGGTAGCAACATGGTAAGGTGTCCGCTGAGAATATTTATATTCTCAGATAGTTGTACTTGTTATACACTTAACACAAGTATACAACTCGGTTCGTTCCATCCCCTGTGACTTCATGTTGCATCGTAGTGCAGTCTCCTCTTAGCGAGACGTACGCCATCGATAGATATTCCGGATTCCCGCATTGTCTGCCCACCAATCAAAGAGTTTGCGGGAACTTGCGGATGACAAATTAGACAGCTACGCAGGTCAATGATACGTACAAGCTAATCTATTTTACCTTGATGCTATGAGCTGCATTTCGGCCTATTGCGCAGGCGAGATGCTCAGTGCTCTGTCCATGCAACCCAATCGTAAGCAACAGGAATGGAATTCGGTGCGGGTGGCCCGTCCTAGACAGAACTGCCGGCTATAGAGATGATGATACACAACGTTGCATTTGCGGCATGGAATCATTTTTTTAAACTATATTCACCAAACTAATTGCCTAACAATTTCAGACCCGTTTGCCACGGCGCCCCTAATCGCCGCCGCTTGTACGGCACGGGGCCTACGGAGCGTCCCACACCGATTAAGCCAGTGAGCCCGGAAGCCCGGCACGGCGGCCGGGGGAGGAAAGCGGCCACAGCGTAGGGCGCACTACTTGTCAAGGTTGCCCAAGCTTCAGCCCATGGTCAATCTGATTGGCGCGAAAACTTCCAACCAGGGGCAGCCGCCAGTCACTCTCAACCGAAGGGCTGACTCGCATACTGGCCCCCACTTTCGGCCGAGATCTATGGCGCGCGCCCTCTTGGACAAGGTGAACAAGTGACATGCCTGCTGAATCCCCGCTTAGCCAAAAACAACAGCCTCCATGCTAATAAGACAGTAGATATGACCCCCCACTGAGGTCGCGGGTACCGCAGGCGGGTGGCAACCTCGACGAAATCCACCCACGGACATGTGCAGGGGGGCCAGTAAACTTCAAGTCGAATAGGTCTTGGCATTAAGTCGAAGTGGGGCTAAAAGCGGCAGAATTTAGTCCCTCTATAGCTGATACTCTACCGGTTACTTATAGATATAAAGGCTATTTATTTACTAATAAAATTACCTATAATTACTATTTACTAGAACTTTAAAATATAATAAAGAAATAAAGAAAAAGTAAATAAAATATAATTAAATTATTATTATTAAATATAATAAAGATCTATTTAATCTTCTATATTTCCTTATTTAAAAAAGTACCTAATAATATTATAGTTATAAAAGCTATTATTATAAAATTACTAAATAAGTATAAAATTAAGAAAATACTTAAAGTATAAAGAAGTATTAAAAACTATTATTATCTTATTAAATAAAAAAAATACCTTAACTTTAAAAATACTTAGGAACCCCTTAAGCACTTAACTAATTACTTAAAACTACTTATATAGTTTTATTAAAAAATAATAATTTATCTTATAAGAAACTAAGATCCTTTAAAGTAACTAAGAATCTAAGAGGCTTATCTAGGCTATCTAAAGCTATTACCTCTTAATAAAGTATATAAGACTATATCTTAGTATAATAATCTAATTAAGAGGTAATATTAATTTCCTCTTACTAAGCCTAAGCTAGTATAGAGTATATTACTATAGCTACTACCACTAATTAGCCTACCTTTTAATACTTCTTTTATACCTCTTAATAAAGGCACTCCTTTTAAGACTTAATATAATTAAATTCCTCTATTAAGAAATTCCTATTATAATATATAATTCCCTTTTTTATATAAGAAGTATACTTTAAGTACCCCTTTAAGATAAAGTAAAGGAGATTTTTCTCCTAATAAGGAATATAATAACCTATATTAAAGAATTATAGGCTAGTTAATTTAATTTAAATAATAAGGTTATTATAATATTAAATAGAAGTATAATAAGACTTATTAATATATATATTAGATATAATTAGGTTATAAAGAAAGTAATAATATAAGAGGGAAGTTACTTACTAGTAGCTAAAATACTATAAGGCCTATTCTAATAACCTTATAAATAAGACTAATAGAGGAGGAGTATTATATTATAAATATAGTAAGGCAGCCTAGCTAGTAGGAATAGAAGCTAGGCTAGTAATATAACTATAGAAGTATCCTATTTAGGAAAGAGGGGTATAGTTATATAATTACTTAGTCTAATTAGTCTAATTAATATATTTAATATTAAGTATATTAAATATACTAAGTAATATAGAGTAATAGAGATCTCTTAAATATATTAAGATAGTAAAGTGCCTTAGTTAGTCTAAATAGTTTAAATCTCTATTAATTAATCTAAGTAATAGTTTTATTATTAAGAGTTAATCTCTTAATAGACTTATATATTATGATACCACTGTGAACTACTTATAGCTACCCTATAGCTATTTAACCTGACTCACTTCCTAAGAAATAGACTCTTCTGTGACTTAGAAATAAGCCACCGTTATACTAGGGGATCCTAGATTTACTAGGGATTTATATAAATTTTATAGATTACTTATAAAATAGGTGGTAATAGTAGGAATCTACTTTAAAATATAAGTTAACTAGATACTTTTATTATAATCTTAAGTTAATATATATATAATTATCTATATAATATATTAAGGTACTATAAAGAAGATACTTATAAACTATTAAGATTAAAAAGAGAAGAAAAGAAGAAGAAAATAAAGCTAAAGATAAGGAATTAAAAGCCCCCYTACTAAAATACCTAATAAGGTACTTCCTAATATAAGTATATAATAAAAGAAACCTTATAAATAAAAAATGACTATAGTAACCTAGGAGTATACCTAACCCTAATTTAGTACTACCTTAATAAGAGTCCCTCCCTTTTATCTTTTTAACTAAGAATAAATATATATTAACTACCTTTAAAAGTTCCCTCTTAGCTCTATTTTACTAACTTTAATTCTAAAGGCTAAGACCGCTACTAGGGTAGCCCTAGCCCCCCCCCCTATAAGCTACCTAAAAATCAACTTTATAACTAATAAACACACATAAAATAGCTATTTACTTTCTACTTATAGACCTACTTTTAAAGCTCACTTCACTAGTATCCTAATAAACACGACTATAAACCGGCGATAGGACGGCCCCGGCCAGGGATATACCTTAACCCAGACCGCCCCCGCGACGACAAAGTAGACGCCGTATAACCAGAAAACCCCCCCTTTTTTTATTAGTGGGAGGTAAGTACCTCCCACCTAANCCCCCCCTCCTTTAGTATCAATATAAGGACGAAGGATCCTATACTAGGAACCACTAGATATTAGACTGACACTATACTAATCCCTAATAGAGCTAAGGTTTTTAATAGATTAAATATATTTTTTCCTATAACTACCTAAATCTAAGGTACTAGATAGGCAGCTAGCCTAATTAGTATATAATTAATTTAATATAATATAATTTATAAGTAAGTTAATTATCTAAGTAAGTAGGCTATCTCTTTAAACCTTATAATATATAATATATTAATTAATTATTTTACCTATAAAGGCTATACTTATATAGTACTACTATAAATCTTAAGGGAGGGAAAAACTATATACTACGAGAAAACCCTTGCTCCTATATTAGGTCTACTGTGTTTTTATATTAGTTCCTAGTTAAGGGTAGTCTAGAGTCCTTAAAATAATTCTCTTAGACTAAATTAAATTTCTATCCTAAAGGTTAATTATATATTACCTTCTTAGGTAATATATAGTATACTAAGCCGGCCCCTACCTTACCTTAGTATAGGCTTATAGTAGTTATTAACCTATAGCCTATCTCTTATTTATAATACTTATATATTATAATTATAACTTATCTTAATATCTTACCTAGTCCTTATCTAGGCCTAGGTAGTCTATACTTTAGGTATTATCTATAGCCTTATTTACTATATTAGGGCAAATAAAACACACACAGTTCAGAAGTTGCCCGCAGGGCAACTTCCTCTAACTAAGTTATTTCCTCACTATAGGGTAGGTTTCACAGCTATTCAGCCTCAACGCCGGCTGCCATTATAGCTCGTGGGTTTTTAAGTTCTTTATTAAATTTATATAGGGGACTATTTAATTAAATACTTCCTAATTAGTATACTAATTTTTAAGGCTTTAGAAGGTAATTATAATAATCTATTATTTAGTATAATAAGAGTAATAAAGTTAATAGTAGTGGTAATAGTCACTTAGGCTTACCTACTAATAGCTACTCTCTTAGGAAAGGCTTTAAAATTTTAAATAAAAGATTTAATTAATTAATTAATAAAAGAGTAAATAATAGATAGATAATAAATAATACCTCCTATATATATATAGGTAAGTTAGTTTATTTATATAAAGAAAAATCTATAGTAATTAATTATCTTAGTAACCTAATAATAACCCTATAAGTAAGTAACTCTTTATTAAGTATCTTACTTAATATATTACTACTAGTTATATATATTTTTAACCTCCTTATTTTAAGGTAAGGTTTTATTTTAATTTTTAAAATAATAATAAATACCTATTTTCTTTATTTCCTTTCCCTAAATAATCTTATAAAAGGTATATATTAGGCTTAATATAATTATATTATTTACTAAAGATATATTAAAGAAGTTTTTTATTATA
>JANAKD010000997.1:0-10790 GCA_027627215.1 Lecanicillium saksenae | reverse complement strand
CTCCGCGAGCTCCGAGGCCTGGCTCATCGGCGGCCGCCGCAAGGCCACTTTGTGATTCCCGGCTCCGCGGACGATGGCGGCGGCGGCGTCGGCGCGTCGTCGACACCTGAGACGGAGGCCGAGATTCCGCTGATTCTGATCCCGCAAAAGGAAGGCTGGCTGCCGTATCCGAGCGTCGACATCCGCGAGGTCAATGTCGAACCTTACCGAGGCGACGGTGCCGGTTCCCCCCGCGGGACACAGCATTGAGGTAGACTGGAGGAACCTGGGCGAGACGGTACGCGTGGTGAGCGACAAACAAGCGCTCACGGTCAGCCTGGATGCAAGCGGCCCTTCGGGCGGCCCGTTGGTGTTTGAAAGCGAAAGCCGACCCAAAGTCGAAGGGACTCGAATAGTGGCATAAAGCATCAAACAGGGTTTATGATAAGATCAAGACCAGTAGATATACATGAATTTGAATAGCGTTTCAATCTATTACAAAGCTTGATATTAGAAAACAATCAACCGGATGCGATGCCTTGACAAAATTCGTGGCCCATAAACACTGCTTATATGGACTAATGCCGCAAAACAGAGATTACACTCCAAGTTAGGATACCTAGACTCAGAAGAAGAAAGATGCGCCTTCTACTTAGAATACGCGCGCAAAGATAGTAAATATGCCTTGTAGTTCGATTAAAACGCTTCAGCGCTCCCAAGCTACTGGGCCGCAGCATCTTCACCTGCGCTTAGTCTAACGCGAGGGCTGGCCCTGCGAGGTTCCTCGTCATCTTCGAACACTCTCGATGAGGCCGGGGTAAAAGTGCGAACACGTTTGCTCGACTTTTCCGCACTAGCACGCCGCGAAGGGCTTTCGCAGGTTGGACTTGCCTTCATTACAAGGCCGCTAGCTTTGAAGAGTTGCTGAGAGACTTTGCGAACACTGACAGGTTCTCCGGTTATTGAAATCGTAGCAGAAACGGGCGGGGGCGTGGAAGCTTGCTTCGCCTTGTTTTCCTTCCTTGACTTGACTTCCAAGGTCGGAGTTAGGATAAGCTGCGGTGACACAGTCGCGGAATGACTGAGTAATGAGCTATCCCCAGATTCAACTAAACCAACCGAAATAGGAGTGCTCCCCGAAACAATGGTAAAGTGAATGTCTATACTTGTCAGTTGAGCTCCAAAACTCCGTGGCCGCACACACCTTCGGCCCCTGCTGCGCTAAGATTACAGGCTGTAGGGGTATTGGTAGGCACCTTCATGTGCGTTGCATCATGATCACTGCTAATCCTCGCTGCGGAATCTTCTTGCTGATTCTCAAGAAGGGGGGGCGTTTGGGTCCAAGATACATAGTCCGGCATGCTGATGTCAGTGCTAGACTTTCGAAGAACTCGGCTTGCGGCGAGGGCATTAGTCGTAGAATGTGTGCCACCACTCAGGCCGGTGTCAATGCCGTTGATCCATTCAAAATAGACATTAGAATCGACGAATGGGTCAGGTGCTGCCGTAACAGAAGAAGGTAGCGAGTCTAGGAACGGGAAGGAGGACGCCTTGGGTTCCTCCCTGTGTCTGACCGGTTGAAGGTAACCTGCGTCAGATATGCCCCCGGCTGCCAATGATTTGCCTCCTTGGCCGCTACTATTCCGAGGTCGAGGCGAATGGGCATGAGACCTTCCCGCGTCAAATTGTCTAGTTGGCAGGGAAGTTGACGCGGTAAAAGGCATGCTGCGCCACATCGAGCTATTAGGCCATGCGATGGCCGAGCTTTCAAGTATCTCTACATGTTGTTAAAGATTGTAAAAGCAGCGAGGGAAGAAACGTAGCCATACCGAGTGGTGCATGCTGGAAAGAAAAAGCGACGACATTTTTGAGCCTTTCAAAGGTCATTGTGGATTCTCGAGTGTAACCTTGACTGATAACCACTTTGATGCGGCCAAGATCGTCAGCTGGGCTCCAATAGCTTTGGTTAAGAAGTTCTCGTTGGAAAGCTGGAAAGCTCAGCGGATCAAGCTCTCCAGTACCAGAAATATCTGTAATTCCTGCGGGTCAGTGCCTGAGGATATCATGTATGACAGATAGCGCACCAAATGAGCTCTTCAAGACGTTCGGCCACGGCCCTACCCGGTGCATTGTCGAAGCCCTGTCAAGAACGTTAGAGAAGGACTGTGGCAGATACAAAACGGTGGTGACTGACGACACCATTGCTCCATCCACAAACAAGCGAACTTGAAAAATCACACGATCGGCAAATTTACCGTATGATCTAGTGGACTGGCTGATCGATGGCGTTGACCACGAGTGGATCGACAATTTGTAGGGTGCGCCGGGCGCTAGACTAGGGACGAAGCAGCAGACCGTAGGCAGCCCGGGCGATCCTGGGAGATGCGAGAACTCTGTCAAAGCGTTAGAAAGACGCATTTTCGAGAAATTCTGTTGAAGTACCGTTGTCATGGACCACATGGCAGGCAACTTTGAACTCCTTCAGGGGAACCTTGCCGTCGCGCGGGAACAGGAGTATATCCCAGTCTTCGTAACGCATATTGAAATCGGTATACGAAGGCGAACGATGCCAAAACCCACCAATCGAGTGCGAAGAGAGGCTTTCGAAGACCCCCGGAGATATTCGATTGATGGAGACTCTGAATCGCGACGACTGCCGGCGACGCCTGGCCACGTTCTGCACGGGATATCAGCCTATATCAAACCTAAAGCAGGAGAAAACCAGGATGAAGGATTGAATTTGAATGCCATGGCAACCGAGGGCTGGATTAGGGAAGCGAGAGCCAGCCACAGCAGGAGTAGACGTACCGAACGGAGGGAGGAGCGAACGCCACTGCCAAACGAACCGGCTTGCTGAATGATGCCTTAGCGAAACAGTGACATACCCATCAACCACGGACATAAAGTAGATCGGGAGAAACAGCTGTGCCTGTTGGAATTTTGCTGTACAAGTAGGAGAATGATTTGCTGGCGTTGCAGAATGCAGCCCTCATTTGGTCTGCCAGTTGGCCGGCCGCCAAAAGCCTGCCAGCTGTCACGCAGTGGCTGTCACGGCCTCGCGGTTGTCGCACTTTTGCAGTAGTAAACAAGCGCATCGAGAAACTCTGTAAACAATGTTCCAAAATCCGCCAAAGCTACACAAGTGGCACTCTGAAGCACATTTCACAAGATTTTCCATTCGGCTTATAGATTGTTTTAATTCGTGTTATACAGCCATACCCTTAGTATGCTATCTCAACAACGGAACGCCTCGTGGCGCTTTGGCGGGACCAAGAAATCGATGAACGAAGAAACTCAACAGTCCTTCCTTCGACTGGTACCATGCCTGTTTATGTACAAAAGAAATTTCGGTTCAGTCTCTGTGGTTAAGTTTAAGGCTCCTCATCTCCCTCCATGCGTGCCTAAAAGAAAATGGTTAGCAGCGTCCTGGAATGTCTGCGCAGTCGTTATACACGTACTCTCACAGCACCAGGTCCACCAAGCTCCTTCTCCAGGCCACCCTCGAATTCGCGGGGGTACGAAGGCTTATCGGGATAGTTGACATAGACAATTCCGCAGACGCCGAGGAAAGTAGCGATGAAGGTGCCGATCATGATGAGGCCAGGGCCGGTCGTGGTCCAGGTGTAGTCCCAGGGCGAAAAGATACCGAGCACATCGTTGTCTTCGTGGACAGGCTCACCGAAGTTGCGTCGCTCCTGGGGATCCCACCACTGAGCGTGAGGGTCGCGGTGTTGTCTCTTGACACGGGGAGGGTTGATGTAGCCGCCGTTCTGTTTGTTCGTTAGCGAGGTTGTTCCTTGCTCAAGTTTTTATCAGGTCGGTGCAACTGACCATGTCGGGATCCTCAGCGGCCGTCATCGTGGCAGGTTCAGGGTACTTCTCATCGAGAGTCTTCTTGTCGGCGTAGTGAGTCGGCAGGTAGGCACGGCGCTGGACAATGGGCGCACGACGAGCAGCGGCAAGGCTGCCGCGCAGGGCCGAGGAGCGCACAATTCGTTGGGGAAGCATCTGCGGCGGGCGGTCAATGGGACTGTTCGGACGTTAATGCGATCGAGGAGAGTATTGTAGTGACGCACCTTGAGCGAATTGAGTGCGTTGTGGCGACCAACTAGCTCTGCAATTGATGACTTGTCGGAGAAGCTGTCAAGAGTAGGCTTTTGGTGTTGAGGTTCTGTCTGATTTTTGCTGCCTGAGGCATAGACACAAAGTCGCGCGACACTACGCTAGCCAAGTTGGGCTTGCTTCACTTACAACTGGATTGTAAAGCGTAGGTATAAGACGCTGGTCTTCAGGCGCAAAAGGAACAGTAAGCAGAAAAAGAAAACTAGGAAAATATACCATTCAAACAAATAACTGACAGGAACTATCGGAAAAATTTCTCTTGCCGTCATTTGCGTCTGGAGGTCGTAAATGCACCAGCTCCCTGCCTAGAGCTCTCCCGCCACTGATGTATGCCCCACCAGCACTCGCCGCCCGCTGCAGCTAATTAGGGGGCTTGCCACCAGAACAGCTGCTGGGGCGCTCTCAACTCCGCGCACCGCGTTCTGGCAAGGGCTCAACCAGCATCATCTCGCCAAAAAGTTTTGCCCGCGTCCCAAAGGCCAGCAACAACCAGGCCCTACGCCGCCTATGATCCGCTAAATATGGGCAGACCTTGTGCAGGAAACAGGGAAGACACTACGCATCTGTAGATTTTAAATTTCTGCAATAAATGCCATCCGCGCGGAACTCAACGCCTCCCACTCCGCCTGGCTCCGTGTCGTGACCATGGCCGACACCGCGTCGCCAGGCAAGCCTGAGCCTGTCGAGGACCCCCTGGGCCTCAAATCAGAACAGGATGACGTTTCCATGTCGCAGATAGGCGAAGAAGCCGCAAACGGCGATTCTACGGTCGCTCAAACAAATGGACACGCCGCCGAGAACGCGATCCCGGCTCCAAACGGACAAGATGGCGAAAATCACGACTCTCACGACCATGACGATTCCGAACGACCGGCAAAGCGACAGCGAACTCGAGATACGACACCACCGCCTAGCGCGCGAAAGCCCAAGCCCGAATCCCCTCCATGGAGGCAGGCCGCAGCCGACGGCCCTACATCCTTCATGGAGAATGGCCGCCGCAAGTCGGGTCGCACAAACACGCTTCCATTGGAACTGTTGCCCCAAGGCAAGAGACGGACAACCAGAGCTCTTTTGGTGCACCGGCCAAGACGCCGAAGAAGGAGGAACGGCCAACTTCATCGCGGTCGTCGCGAAATGCCGCCGCGACTCCTGTATCGCGACAAGCCCGAAAATCGTCCATATCGCAGTCTGCGCCGAACTCAGCATCAAAAACGCCAGCAAAAAGGGCGGCGCCAACTCCCAGGTCTGCTACTCGCACACGGCGTCGTACGCCGTCACCACCTCCGGTTCCTACTCGTCACAACACGCGACCAGCCAGGTCATCTCGACATGCCGAACCTGACACGAACGATGGAGCCGACTTGAATCGATCACCTCGAATCAAACTGCGAGTCGGGCGCTCCGGGGAAATACCACTAGTACATCCTGGCCAAGTGCCGAAACGACCCAAGATTGGCGTCAGCTTCGAAGACTTTTGGGCGCGTGCTGGGGGCGTATCTGTTGAAGAAGGCGGCCTGCACACGTCTGAGGATGGGCCATATTATACCGATGAACTGGCTCTGAGAGACGCTAGAATGATTATGAGAATTGAAGATGAGACAGAACCAGGTGGATTGCTTGCGCCGGGTCGCTGCTCACTATTCGCGCCAGAAGGAGACGATGATGTGCCTAGGCAGTGGGCACGTCAAGACCACATGATCAAGGCCGTTGCGAACTTCCGAAAGCTATTGGCAGCAGAGCAACAACGACATCGATTTACAGCAAAAAAGCTTGCAGAAGCATGCCGCGACGAATGGATACGAAGACAACCGAAATCGGCCGAGCAACTGGAAGCAGAAGCACGCGAGTTGTGCTTTGCGCGATACAAGCAAGTCCTGAAGGCAATGACAGGGACTTGGGAGAATGTGCGCGCCTACGTCAATAAGCAGCGCCTGGAAGAATGGGAAGTCGAGGAGCAAAAGCGAGTCAAGGCGGCGCTGAATGAAGCAGTCAGCCTTTCGGAACAGAAACTGCAGGCTCGACGGGCTGGTCTTGATTCCGAACCCCTTTCGGAGGATGACGGCTTTGATGATCTCAGCGATGACATGAGCGAGGGCATGAATGGTCTGGAGCAAGGCGACTCGGACATGGCTTCTGACGAAGGTAGCGATGACGATGATGAGGACAGCGATGTAATGTCTTCCTCCGAGGATGAGGAAGCTGATGACCTCAAAGACGCCGGGGACGAAGGACTCACGCAAGAGCAACTACGTCTAAAATATGCAAACATCCCCGAACTTGAGCCTGCTAGCAATGAAGACGCTACAGACGCGGCCACTGATGCACCAACTGATGCTGCGACGACACAAATCGGAGCCGAAACCACCGATGCCGGCGCCGAGACGACCGACGAATCAATTGATATGGATGACGATCTGGGATCAAGTGACATGGGTGAAGCTGCTGGTAGTGATGGGTCAGAGGAAGAGGAATCGGACGATGATGCAGGAGGCATGCTCGGACTCTTGTTCGGCAAATCTGAGCTCAAGAAATTCAAGCAAGAAGCTGAAAGCGAGGCGCCCACAGAAGCGCCTACTGCCGAAGAAGACGACGAGCAGCCTGTCTCGACTGCTGATGTCAAGGAAGAGCAGTCTGTCCTTGGGGACGAGGTCGAGGACGAGGACGAAGTCACCCTGATAATGCATCCAGATGCGATTGAGAAGGCCGAGGAGCAGGCTGAGAGTAAGAACGAGGCTAGCAATTTGGCGAGTGACGCAAACAACAAGGACGAGACTGCACCTGCCGGCTCCGTCGTAGCTGATGCGATGGAGATTGATGATAAGCCAGCTGAAACGAAGGCTACAACCGACACAGCTCAACCCGAAGACGCAGACGAAGCGATGGCAGACGCTGTTGTGGCGGAGACGACAACGGAACCGAAGCCGGCAAGCCCAGAGACCGATGCGGTTTCGAACCCGCAGACCTTACTACCGAGCCAATCGCCAGCCACTACCGAGACTAAAGCGTCAGATGTTGATTCGACCTCTGCGCTCGTCCCAGCTAAAGAGAAGGTAGACGATGGTAGATCCGAGTCTCCCAGCAAACAATCGACTCACAAGACTGAGGTACCATTTCTCTTGCGAGGTACTCTCCGTGAGTACCAACGAGACGGCCTGGACTGGCTTGCCGGGCTATATGCCAACCACACCAACGGTATCTTGGCAGACGAAATGGGTCTAGGCAAAACTATTCAGACAATCGCTCTCTTGGCGCATCTTGCCTGCCAACACGAAGTCTGGGGCCCCCACCTGGTCATCGTACCGACCAGTGTCATGCTCAATTGGGAAATGGAGTTCAAGAAATGGTGTCCTGGATTCAAGATTCTTGCTTACTACGGTACGCAGGACGAGCGAAAGAGAAAGAGACAGGGATGGAACAATGACGATGTTTGGAACGTCTGCATAACGTCTTACCAGCTGGTGCTTCAGGACCAGCAAGTGTTCAAACGTCGACGGTGGCACTACATGATTCTGGATGAAGCACACAACATCAAGAACTTCAAATCGCAGCGATGGCAAACTCTGCTTGGCTTCAATACCCGAGCCCGACTGTTGCTCACCGGCACGCCGCTGCAAAACAATCTCACTGAGCTTTGGTCGCTACTCTTCTTCCTGATGCCAGCTCAGAACGGAGAAGGCGGCTTTGCGGATTTGCAAGAATTCCATGAGTGGTTCCACAAGCCTGAATCGCAGATCTTGGAGAGTGGTCGTGAGCAGATGGACGAAGAAGCCAAGGCCATCATCTCTAAGCTGCACAAAGTCTTGCGTCCGTATCTGCTGCGTCGGTTGAAAGCAGATGTCGAGAAGCAGATGCCGGCCAAATACGAACATGTCGAATTCTGTCGACTTTCAAAGCGTCAGCGTGAATTGTACGATGGCTTCCTTTCTCGATCCGACACGAAAGAGACGCTGTCGTCGGGCAACTACCTATCCATTATCAACTGTCTGATGCAGCTTCGCAAAGTGTGCAATCACCCAGACTTGTTTATCGACCGACCCATCATGACATCGTTTCGCCAAACTAGCTCGGTACCTGCTGAATTTCAAGTAGCAGAGAAACGCGTACAGAGCTTATTGCTGCGACAACATCCCATGCGCAAGGTTGACCTCGGATTCTTGAATCTGCTGCCAACGCAGCAAGAAGCCCAATCAAGCACGGCGTGCGATCGTGTTGCACAACTCAGCTCTTATCGAACAATGATTGATATGAAAGAAGCGCAACGACTCCGAGCACAACACGCCTACTCTCATCTTGATCCACTGACTGTGGAATCGACGGTCGGCTACCTTGAAAGTGCTGCGCGATGGGGTAGATTCGAAGACCTTCAACATGCAGTTTACGTGAATGCTCTTCGACGCCAGCAGAAGCCCATCTACGGTTCCAACCTCATCGAAATGCTGACGATTGACGCGCATAAGCGCCCATATCGGCCACGCCCAAAGGTCTCAAAGTTCATCATGAGCTGGTTCGAAGACGAATCATCGCATATCAATGCACTGACGCCGAGCCTGAATGAGCGCGCTGATGAGTACAAGCAACTCATTGAAAAGTTTACATGCGTGACTCCGGCTGTGGTTACAAGAGATCTAAACCAGCTGCTCTTGGGCCGCAAGACAGCGGCACAATTTACCGACGAGGATTTGAAGCTGTCTGCACCTGTGCGCTGGGCGCCGTTCTTGCCAAAAGAAGCTCCAGCGGACCCATGGCACGAGGCCCGAATGCGACACACGATCCAGTTCCCCGACAAGCGACTGCTTCAGTACGATTGCGGCAAGCTGCAAGCGCTCGACAAGCTTCTGCGCAAGCTGCAATCCGGTGGGCACCGCGCACTCATCTTTACGCAAATGACCAAGGTGCTGGATATCCTGGAGCAGTTCTTGAATATCCACGGACACAAATACTTGAGATTGGATGGTGCCACCAAGGTTGAACAGCGACAAATCCTGACTGATCGTTTCAACCACGACCCGCGGATTCTGTGTTTCATTCTGTCAACGCGATCGGGTGGTCTCGGTATCAACCTGACTGGTGCCGACACGGTCATCTTCTACGACCAGGATTGGAATCCTGCAATGGACAAGCAGTGTCAGGATCGTTGCCATCGTATCGGCCAGACACGTGATGTGCACATCTACCGACTTGTTAGTGAGCACACGATTGAAGCAAATATCTTGCGCAAAGCGTCCCAGAAGCAGATGCTAGATGATGTTGTCATCCAAGAAGGAGAGTTTACTACGGACTACTTTAACAAGATGTCCATCAAGGACGTATTGGCAGACAAGGTTGACAACACGAGCGAAGGGGTTTCCGCAGCAGATGCGGCGCTTGACCGCGTGCTTGGCGGTGCCGACAACAGCCGTGACCAACGCACCGTGGGCAGAGCACTGGAGCAAGCCGAAGATAGGGAGGACGTGGCAGCTGCTCGGTTGGCGGAAAAGGAAATCCACGACGACGATGCCGACTTTACTGAAAAGGCCAGCGGCCCCGCATCGGGCACGTCGACAGCGCGCCAAGGCACACCACTGGACAAGCCAGACGTGGAGTTCAACGACGACGGACAAGTGGTGGAGGTGGAGTACAATGCGTACGGGGAGCGAATGGGCACGATTGACGCATTCATGCTGGCATTCATGAGGGAAGCGCTGCGATACACGAAGCTGGATCTGCCCAAGGATAAGAAGAAGGCGAAGAAGAAGGGCAAAGACACACGGAAGAGGTGAATGAGTTGTAGGTCTGTCTCGAGGGCTGTATTGATTTTTTTTTTGGGTATGCAAGCTGGGCGTTTAAAAGAGGAGGGTTGTACAATAGGTGCGATGCCACTCTGCACGGGATGGATTCCCATTTATCTTTGATTTCTGTATTATTTTATTGCATGGCGTCGTCGGGTGGCCTATCCGGTCTGCATGGTCTGCATGGTCTGCATTGGATTGAATGGGGATTGCAGGTAGTTTGTTTCAACAAAGACAGAAGGAGAAGCCAGTTGGAAACGGGACAAGGATGTGAATGGATAGGAGCTTCTATCAATATAGCAATACTCGTTTTGTAATCGCATTACTATTGCCGCAGCGAGATGTGATTGCCAGTGTCGCCCAAGGCACGAGATACGCGCAGGTACTATGTACTAAGGGAGAGGGAGAAGTGAGTGCCTGATTGTGCCTGACGAGGCAATGACGCATTGGATGCGACGGGATTAGTGGGCTGGAGCCATTGACAGGCCGCTAAAACAGCGGTTTCGGGTACCTTGGGCGCCATTACAGGTACCTGAGGCGCTAAAGCAGAGCGTGTTTTGGTGGATTTTCCACTAACAGTCCACTAAAAGTCCACTAACTTCCACTACAACACCCCCAAAGACGCTCGACGCTGCGTTTGCCTGCCCTTCACTGCTCGCTGGTGCCAAGAGCCTCAAAGTCCCACCGCTCTTCCTTCTCGATCTCCAAACACGGCTTCTGCATATTCCTTACCCGCGCAACCCTGCGTTTCCTCGCTCCCACCCCCCACCAACCTCTCCGTTGAGTCCGGGCTCACGGCGTCCGTTCCTTTTCTGGTCTCGTTTCCTTTGAATATCCTTTCTCCTCTCGAATGGGCAAACGGGGGAACGCTCCTGGCCACTCGATCGAGGACGCAACAGCCTGGTGGCGAACGCTTCCCAC
>JANAKD010000996.1:0-10791 GCA_027627215.1 Lecanicillium saksenae | reverse complement strand
CCATGGTCAAGCACGCCGCCAAGCTCGGCGGCAACGTGCTCGGTCTCGAGGAGGTAGTCGCCGACGGCCCTAAGCTCAACTGGCTCTTTTCCNATCACCGTAGACACTGAGGAGAATCAAAAGGCCATGCTGCCCATTGCACAGCAGTTTATGCACACGGTCAACAAGAAGCAGCGCGACCTGGGCAACTGGATTCCCTGGATCTACCTCAATTATGCGTGGCGCGACGAGGAGCCGTTCCCGCACTACGGCGCCGAGAACAGGGCGTTGCTGGCTGCCGTCTCTGCCAAGTACGACCCGCAGAGCGTCTTCCAGAAGCTGCGCAAGACGGGTTTCAAGCTGGGCCGTCACTGAGCGTGCTGGAATCTTTGTGATATAGAGACAGAATAACGCTCCCGAAAGGGGGACTGTACATATTACGCTGGCAGCCAACATTCCTAATAACACGATGGAATGATACATGATAGTACAACATAGCTATAGAGTTTCTTTCTGAGCTGCAATTGGACGCGTAGATGCCATGAATGTCGATTTTCCGTGAAAGCGACCAATTTGATCGTTGATGCTCATCAAGTGGCGCTTGAGGACCCAGTCGCTCCGCCGCGTCGGTGCCGGTGCAGCCGGAAGTCTACACTTCATATTAGTGCTGCACCCGGTCGTAAACGAAACCTGGTATTTCCCTCACTATATAAGCATTACCGGGCGTTCGATCAAGTGCACAAAATTACCGCCTCGGCTGTATTCTCCATTGCCAACAGCTGGGGTAGGCGGCCTAGAGAACGCTGAGATCGAGATTCGCGCGCGTGGGCGCGTTGCCCACAAATGTTTCTAGGTGCGCGCATAGTTGCGCCGAGGGTTCTTCTGGACTTTCGCCGCCCCTAATATACTCTCTTACTGCGGCTGCGTTTCTCAAGTTCATCTCAGAAATTATACTAGAGAGGGCGCAAGCCAGGTTAGGTTCAAACGATACCGCATTCCTTGGGTGTAGCTGGTGCCAAAAAGAGACGTCTGTGCCCATGCCCACACAGCGATCGCTTGCGAGCCACCAAGTTTCACCGTCGCGTGGCGCCCGCAATTATATAATAGGCTTCTGAAGAAGGCGTGCTTAAATACACTGGGCCGCCCTTCGACCCCTTTCCCTGGTGGCATGTTTCAGCAGGCTACAGCACGCCGTTACAACTGCGCCTGTTTCCGAGTCCCATCTTTCTAAAGGCGATCCTGGTTTGAGTTGTGTTCTCCTCGCCTGGCCACGCTAAAACTACCCCTGCGACCTCACCAGAGAACTCCGAGCTGGTTTTCGTAATCCCCTTTGGTAGCCGACAGCATTGACCGTGAATTATCTACATTGCGTGGAAATTAAAGCGCAAGAAGGAAAGATCTTGGATACCGCGATCCTAAAAGGTGTCCTGTGTCCACCAGACCACAATTCGCGAGGCTCCTTCCGGCAATCCGCACCACCAAAGCCGCGGTCCGAAGCCATGGCCGCTCACCACTGCGCGAAATTTGATAGCGCTGGGCATTGATCATTGTGTTTCCTTCGTGAGATCAGGACACTCAAGCATATAAGCGAAGCAATCTGACTCGAAAATGGAGCCTCTCCGTGGCAGAGGAAACATTCGCGCTGGGCTGCGTTTCGCCTTGCAGAGAATATTACGCCATACACCTCGCCGGCTAGTATCCGCAGCGATATGTTTCGTATTCATTTATTGCCTTGGGACAGTTGGCTCGTTGCTATTTGGGGTCAGTTTCGAAGCATTTCTGCCATGGGTTGGGCGGCTGGATCCAGCCATCACCAGATCGACAGAGGACATACGCGTTGTCGTCTTTGGGTCGCGAGATATAATGGGAAGTGCGGCCCCTGAGTCAGATACTTCAAACCAATCATGGACTCTGCGACTTTGCAAAGAGGTAGGTGGCGTTCATCAAATTTCACATACGTGACAGCTAATCTACTTAGCTCGGCTGTACATCACATCGCTCTCTGGTACCGCCGGCAAATTTAACGCCGGCGATAGTCTCGAACAGCGTATACAACGCCGCAATTGAAGAATTTTTGTGGTCTGTAGATGGAGCTGATCTTTTAGAATCGCCAGCATCTGATTACGCATTTCTCAAGTCGCAGTATCCAGTTCCATCAGGGACGCCAGACCTCAAAGCCCAAGTGGAAAAGTTTTTGTCTCTCCCACCGGAAACTAAGCGGCCGAAAAGCACCTTGTGGATTTTTACATTTGGAACGTGGGAGGTGTGGAATCTTGCCTCCCTGCCGACCGTGACGGCACATGACCTGCTAGACAGCATGGTCGAAAACATCTTTCAGTATGCCGAACTGCTATATCTGAAATCCTTGAACCCGAGATCCATTGCGTTTTCCCATTTCTGGAGCGATATAGATCCGGCGGATGTGCAAAAACTCACATCACCCAACGTCCACAGGAAAATTGACGAGCGAGCATTGGAAACCTTTCGCATCCTGATCCCGAAGCTCTTCGACATTACCCTGGCCCCCATTTGGCAGTCGCGCGCGGTGCCCCCGTACCCGCACACGAGAGCTGAGCATTTGCGTAACGCCATCGCTCTTACACAACGATGGAATGAGCAGGTTGAGAAACAAATGGGGATGTGGCAGAAGAGGGCCCGGTATAAGCCTAAAAGATTGGAGGACGAACGAAAGAGTGGCGACCAGGCGGCGACAAGGGATTTCTCTGCCGCAATGTCGGAGGCTGGGATACCAAAGTCGGCGCCGTACCCGAAGCGAATGGGCGCGCAACTGACTGCTACTGTGGATGGGGTAATAGAGACGATGATGCACGCAGAGATGAAACACAGTGGCTCGTACGACTCTGCTGGAAATGGGATGCAGCCAGCGAATGCCTCGATGGTGTTCACAAATGTGTGGGCGCCGTGTGTTGCTGGTGCACTGGATATACCCGAAGGGGACGAGATGGGTCTTGTAAAGACACCGTGTGAGGCGCCTGACGAGTATCTATTTCATGATGAGGCTACTTTCGGTCAGAGAGCTGTCGATCATATTGTAGCAAGCGCTGCAAAAGCTGTACTGAACACCCTTTTCCCGAGGGCTAGGTATGCGAAATAACTAGTACAGAGATAGCCACGATGGTAACGATAAGTTGATCATTTGACGGGAGCTGCTGGCATGATATGCTTAGACGTGAGTATGCGCATATTCACTGCGTACACTTTCAAGTCCATCGTCGGCGGTAGCTCAGTCTGCCTCAAGAGTCGTGCGTTTTGCGGCAAGGGAATCGTTCTCTGTCACAATTATAATGATACTTCTTCTACTACGAATGATAGAAGAGGCGTCATCAGTGATCGAACTATAGAGACGAGCGGGCGGCCGATGACCCAGCAACTGGTTTGGTCCGCCGGCTGGCCGAAGCAGCTCCATGAAAGTCGCAGCTCGATAACAGCTTGACCAAGGCATATTTCAGACATGCTAATGAAAGTGTATTGATTAAAGTCGTCTCTTTTATCGAGGCAAACCCACTGCGTGTAGGATTCATGTTCCGTTTGCTGGCTGGCAAATGGCAAAGAGCCAAATAGGGCAGAATAACCGCACTGAGGCAGCGTTTGTCGGTCGGTTTGCGTTTCGGACCGCCAAGTGCGTCTACAAAAACGTCCTGACAAACATAACGGAAAATTTCAACCCTTTCGTTTTTTTCTCCGGTTTTCTCCAATTTCCTGGCATCATCAGACTCATCAAACCATCGCCACAAGGATGAACAACAGCAATCGCCACGGCCGCCGCCGCCGCCGCCGCAGCTACAGCAAAGCTCGTCGCTGGCGCAAATTCAACAGCCGCAAGAATCATCGCCGTGATCGTGGCTGCCAAACGGACGATGACCGTGGAGCATCGAACCCACCCGGTCCTGTCATTCGGATCGTCGACCAACGCAGCGACGCCGCCACCGCTTCCTGCAAGATCTTCCTCATAGATGAGGGTTTCTGTGCCGTCGCTCCGTTTGAATTGACAAAGCATGTGTTCAATGTAGCAAGCAGGATCCTAGATCTCCAGCCGAGACGCGAGGGCTCGTATAACGTCTTTGTGGCACCAGCGAACGCCCAAGCTTCTAGCTACGCGGAGACCCAGCTCAATTCTGGCAACATGCCGTCTTTCCAAGCAATCTGGGAAAATCACATTGCCATGGCACAATCTCAGACGCCACAGGCACAGCAGCAGCAGCAGCAGCAGCACCGAGAGGAGATGGTGGAAGACGGGGAGGAGGATGAGGATGATAGTGGAGGCCGGTCGGCCAACTAGTTCGGTTGCCTCAACCAACAGAATAAGGCATGGAGGGCGGGATTTTGTCTTCAGATTGTTTGTATTTTTTTTATATAAAATAGAGCCAATTCAGGACATTCGGACGTGGGCAGTCTTTTCAAGCGTGATTGCCCATGTATCTCGGTAACTTCTCTTCTAAGAACGGAGTGGGTCTCGGCGGTATTCACGACGCCAGCTTGCGACAGGGTCAGCCATATGACGTACATTTCCTCGTACAGATCAGGTATGTCCGTTTGGCCAGGAGTATTTAACATCTCAATGCTGGAGATATAAGCAAAAGCTACATGCATTTGTAGCTGCCCGCGGCCCACGCGAAAAGTACGTCCCCGCAACACCCACCATCATCGCCACGTTCAAGACCATCATGCGTGGTCCACAGCAACTTTTGGCTGCCGCGTCTGCGAGCCTACTCATTTCTTCCCCCGCAATCGCAGGATCTGTTGATTATGTTGTGGTAGGAGGAGGCACCTCTGGACTGCTCGTTGCCAACCGGCTGTCCCGCGATGCTGGAACAACTGTAGCCCTCATCGACCCGGGCTCAGATGAGAGGGAGAATCCCATCGTCAAGTCGCCAAATGACTGGCTCAAGATCTTTGGCGACTATGTTGCGGAGCCGCACGTTTCGGTTGAGCAGCCGCATGCGAATAATCGGACACTCACATTTTATTCTGGTAGAGGCATTGGTGGCACCAGCCTGATCAATGGTGAGTTGCGAGATAATTCCCACTACAGCGCGGTGCTAATAAGTATGGAATAGGCATGACCTATCTCAGGGGAGATAAATCAGAGTTTGATTCCTGGGAGAAACTTGGAAATAAAGGTTGGAATTGGGATTCAATGGTGAAATACTACAAGAAACTCGAAGGGTTTGTTACGCCTGAGCAATGGCAAGTCGACGCCGGCGCTACTTTTGAACCCGTTGCCCATGGCTTTGGTGGCGACCTTCACACTTGCTTCAACCCCAAACTACTCAAAGGATCGTGGTACAACACGACTATTGAAGCGTGGACATCTCTTGGCGTGGCCAAGATTAAAGATGTTAATTCCGGCTCGGTTCGAGGATTCGACGTCTGGCCGCAGACGATTGACGCCAAAACTAATACGCGTTGGGATGCTGCATCCGCCTTCTATTGGCCTGTTCATGCGCAGCGCAGAAATTTGCACCTGATCAACGGCACTGCGAGTAGGCTTCTGTGGGATGAGAAGAAGACCAAGCACGATGAGGTGAGGGCATCAGGAGTTGAGTACACCAGCGCGAACGGGTCCTTGGTGCAGTTAAGTGCGAATAAGCAGGTCATTCTTGCGGCTGGAGCACTCAGGACGCCTTTGATCTTGGAAAACAGTGGAATTGGACAAGCTGCACGTCTAAAATCCAACAGTATTTCCGTGGTCGTCGATTTACCTGGCGTCGGTGAGAATCTGGTCGACAACCCGCTTACCCCCTATGTCTACAAAAGCGATGTTATCGCAGATGGATATACGCCGTATTCAACGTTTCTAACCGCGCATGACTTATTCGGCAACTCAATGTCACAGACTGCGTCGTATGTTAAGGGACAAATCTCAAGCTGGGCAAAGCAGGTCGTCAACCGAAGCAATGGCGCTCTCGATGCCTCCGCTATCGAGAAGCTCATGTATGTCCAGCATGACGTGATTTTCAAGAAAAATGCCACCATTGTCGAAATTGTGCAGTCTGCTCAAGATGGCGCACTCAGCGGCGCTGCATGGAACCTTTTGCCATTCAGTCGCGGCAGCATTCACATCTCTGGCAAAGGCATCAGCAAGTATGCGCTTGACCCCCAGTTCCTTGCAGTCGACTACGATCTTGATACCACTATTGCAATTGGCAAAGCCGTTAGAAGCTTTTACAACTCTAGCCAGATCCGTCCGCACGTCACTGGCTATCTGAACCCTACCGCGGATCAGTTGCCTGAGAATCCATCGGAGGATGATTGGCGCAAGTTTATCCCTAGCGCCGTGGGACCCAACAATCATCCTCTCGGTACCGCTTCGATGATGGCGCGCGATCTGGGCGGTGTCGTTGACCCCAAGCTCAAGGTGTATGGGACTGCGAATGTGCGTGTCGTGGATGCGTCCGTGGTACCAACGCAACTCAGTGGCCATCTTACAGCCACAATTTATGCTATTGCGGAGAGAGCCTCCGAATTTATTGTCGGTTTCTAATACAATGATACAATACGAAGAGAACATTAGCTTTATGATCTTCTCTAAGCCACAAGTAGTGCAGCGCTGTGCAATGATCTCCGCTGTGATGTTATGCGTCATGGCCATACTCGTGCTGTGACTTGTTACGCCATAGCTGTGTCGAACTACGAGGGCAGGGCGGTTTCATATTTTGACTGTTGGGGATTGCGCCTCAGTTCTTCACACGCGAATCACTTCAATAAAACAGGAAAGTTTTGCAAATTTAGAGGATGGTTATTATCAACTATCTAAAGCACATTTGACTTGCCATCCTCAGGATCATCAAACTTGGGTATAGCCGTCCAACTCCCCATCTCCCGCGTCTCTGTAACTGTCTCTGGCAGTGTTTCGTACTTTACAAAGGAATTGGAGATTGCATCAAGTCGCCCGAAGGAATTCTGCATCTGCGGAATATCATGAAGCTTCGGGCTGCTGGGCTCTGACCGCTTGACAGCTACAGCCGGCCGCTTGGAGGCACGGGGTTCGGGATCGCGCGGCTGGTGATATTGACTGCCATGAGCACTTGGGACGTTAGGCGATCTCTGCTTGGGTTGCTGCTGCTGTGGGACAAGTAGCCAAACTCTTGGGACGGCATGCGACCTCTGCTCAGCGCTGGTAGATCTGTGCGACCATCCGATGGGCGACTATCCTCGGAGGGACGGCCGTCAGAGGAGTGACTGTGCTCGAGCGGTCGCTGAGCAGCGTCATGCTCTGAGTGCATAGGCATGTATCCATTACAAGTGCTGCCTTCGGGGGCATCAGGAGCATAGGCATGCGCCTGTGCATCTTCGTGGGATGAGTTAGACGCGCGACGGTGAGGTCGATTGCGGCGGCGCTGTTGGTTACGACGCCTTTGACGTTTGTGGCCTTTTCTTTCCTCTTTTAGCAGGCGCTTGAGAGTATTATAGAGAGGGTGGCTATTGTCGCTGTCGCTACTATCGCCGTAATTGTCACTCTCGTCACCTCCGCTGTCGTTGTTCCCGCTGTTCATGAGGCTCCGATCGCGACGCTTTCGGTCGGTGTTGCCCTGGCTGTAGCGCACACCATCGGCAGTTCCGTCCACACTTTGCTCAATGCGACGGCGTCTTTCTTCCAACATGGCCACCTCATGGATACCGTCAATGTTGCTCTTCCCGGGAAAGACGCGTAAAGGGCGAGCATCCACGGCCGCAAAGTATTGCAGGCTGGTAGGGAGGTATCCCAATGTTCCGATGCGCGGCGCATGCATCTTATCCAACGCCTGTTTGATCTTTTGTAGGTCCCATGTACCCACTGCGTACATACCATCCATGGCGGGAGAGAAGGTGATAGCAGGAGTTGAAATTTCATCTTCCATGGCAAGGAATATGTCGGACATGACGGAGAGGTTGACTAGGCTCTTCGCACAGCCGAGCCTAATCTCCGCGTGCCGCGCCCTCAAAGAACGAGCCTGTTTTCCCATTGCCAGATAGAGGGGGTCTTTGCTTTTGGGGACCGGATTCCAAGGCCGGCAGTCATTGGTGCGCAAGATGACTGCGTACTGCAGAGCCGCTGCGATGTTCATGGCGTGTGCGCCCGTGGAGTGTCGGGGCCAGGCAACATGGGTGACAAGCTGGGCCAGTGTCAGACAAAATCCCTTTGACCACATACAGCTATCCCCGGGTCGTTTCGGGACCTCGTTTTCAAAGCGCAGTCGGGTCTTCTCGCCCACAATATCCCACGGCGTGCAACCCGCGTATTGGAGGCATGCCTTCCAAACAGTCATGTAGTGCTGTTCCACCGCTGATATGGTCCATGCATTCTTTTTATCGAGCCACAGCTTCCGAGCTGCTGCTTCGTCATTACCAGACCAGCCAGCGCGTCGTGTATATGTGAGAGCGGGATGCGACTGGTTTTGCTGCTCTTCGAGAAGACGACTCTGATGTTCTCGCCCCATACCGATGGACTTGGACTTGAACTCGTTTGCAAATATTGCCAACGAGTTTGAACACGAGTGAGACAGGTTGATGCTATCAATCGAGACAGGTACAGCTTGAGAGGCGTGGCCTTGCTCCGCCGCGGGATCGGCCATAGCAGGAGCAGTATTGAATGGGGGTCAATTCCTGAGGTTCGTGGTCTGAATGCTGGAGTTTTCTGAAGCCTTGTCCGTTCGATTCGGGCCCATATTGAGCATTTTCGAACTGTTGACAACAGCCAGTGTTTATTGAGTAGAGCAACTGAGCAGAGTACTGGGGCGATCCTGAATTCGCGTAGGCATACACACGGCCGGAAAAACCTAAAACGAGAAAGAAAAACAATGAAGTTTGATGACAGAATAAAGTCGCCTCCTAGGTAAGGTTTTTAGCAAACGGGTGTGTGGACGAGGTCAGCCAGCTGCGAGCCAGCCAGCTGCGAGGTGGCTACCTTATCGAGCAGGCAAACGGCACTTTGGCAGACGACTGTCAGAATTTGCACACGCTCTACAATCATTGTCTCTACACACACACACACACACACACGTTTAAAATCTACAAGAACAACGAGAAAAGGCTCTGACCATCAGCCACAAACATTTCTGAAATGGAGCAGACCGCCGAGTCCCTTTGCGACGTCCGCCTCGGCTCGGAAGGAACCCTTTCGAGTCGAATCCAAAATTCCTGGCTCAATTTTGGAGAAAATGAGCCTGTCAATGCCTCTAGAATAAGCTGCCTGCTCGCTGTCCTTAAGCTCGCATATGGCACCGCGCCATCCCTATTCGGCGACCCGACGGACAACATCATGGCTGCCAAAGAGAAACTCAACGCATCCCTGAAATATGCCTGGAAGGACCTTCGCCATGCTTCATCTCAGATCATGGATGGAATTTCTCAAGAAGTGTGGCAGAAGCCTCTTTCAGATGTGACTATAACCGAGTCGCAATTCTCTTCCCTCATTAGCTCCGAACTGATGTGCGCGAGCTTCTGGTGCTTGTCGACATGCCAGCCTTTTGCGAAGCCACTTTGGAGAGGAAGTGTGAAAACAGATCCCGAAGGAATCTGGAGAACCGTTACCGAGCCAAATACCCCGCCTGAGATAATTGAAGCCTCCCGAGGTTTGTATCCGTCACTCAACCCCACCAGCTTTAACTTTGAGGCAAGCCCCTGGATGAACTGGGAAGAGGAGATAAATAGCCTGTTTTGTGTCTCTGATATTGACGAAATGGAGCTGGCTACGCCAACTGCGTCGCTTCTTGTCATCGGCGTACATTTCACGGTGCGAGATGTCACGAGAAGTAATCGCCTCAAGCTGGAGCATTTCGGTGCCTTTGAACTTCAACACTTTGGCATGGAGAAGCGTTATGATGAGTGTTCCTGGAGGAAGCGAGAAGAGAACCAGTACACTGCTCTCGCCATCGTCAAGTTCAGGCAGACTCCGGATGGCTTGGACTCCATTCGGGTCTTTGATCGCTACCAGAAGCCCAAAGTGCCAGTGTCGCAGGCCGCATATGCCACCCCCGAATGGGAAGTCTCGCAGTTTAACAACGGGGATTCCTTCTTTGTCTTGTACGAACGCCACATTTATGAATCATATTCCATCGACCAAGGCCGAAAGCCTTACAACGAGGAAGAGTGGGAGCAGTTTGCCGCGTTCTATGATCAGTAGTAAGATTTTCTTTAGCAATACTCAATAGTGTCGCTCAAATTTTCAAGGGTATCTTGTGAATTTCATCGCTCCATGTAAATTTAATATCCAGTAAACGTGGCTATGCTTCCCAATCCATCGTCTCGACCATCCAGTCCCAACCTTCCCCGTCGTCGCGCGCATCGTCCACCACAATATCCTCTATCGAAACACTGCTTCTCGCGACCGTGTAGCCTCCCTCCAGGCCGCGCAGCACCTCGCCCACAATCCACGAGAGGTCGTACATTTTGAGCGGTGGTGTCTCGCGGCCCTCTGCGGCGTCCTTCCAGCGGTTGCGAAGCTCCTTTGCCTTCCTCAACGCCTGATTCACGTCCCCCTTTCCGAGCACCTCGTGCAGAGGATTTGTGTCTTCGTCGAGAGCGCGCAGCACGTTGTGATGGTATGTATGCGACGAGCCGGAGCCGGCGGGTCGGCTGCTGTAGGTTCGTTCACGTGGGATCGTGATGGAGAAGACTAGGAGAAGTAGCACAATCGCCTGCTCGATCCAGGCGTAAAATTCGTAGAAATCGACTTTGAAGTTCCGCTCCGCGTCTTCTGGCGTAAACGCCCACTGTTCTGCTGCCAGAGCGCGCTTGTAGCCAGCCTCCAGATCGAGGAACTTCCAACGCAGGCGCTGGCACGCTTGCTCGAAGCGATGCAGTGCTTGA
>JANAKD010000995.1:0-10794 GCA_027627215.1 Lecanicillium saksenae | reverse complement strand
CGGAGCTCTGCGCGACGAGAGCCGAGACGCCTGCCGCGCCGGCGAGAAGAGCAAGCTTAGACAAAGCCATATCTGTCAATTGAGCAAAATTCTTCAATGGATGTCACAAGAATGTAGAGATTGAGTTGGCCGACACGCCTTTAAAAATTATTTTGAAAACGCGGGGAAGCTTGGGCCTGTCTCAAGCGCTCCGTACTACGGCCGGTTTTCTGCCGGGGCCGGGTAGGGGACCCGGCATCCACTCCCGATTGGGAAGGAAAAACAGTGCTATTACCAGGGTGGCTTCTACATTTACAGCGGCTACCGCAGCCTGCATCGTCTTATACCGATCTACTATTGCAGAATATGCATAGCACTCCATGCCAATGGAACAACTGCTGCGTACTTGCTCTCTTTGTGTAGCATTCCTCTGTGGTCAAGCAGGTGCGGCGGTTTTTGGCCTTTGACGTAACGAAAACGGAATCCATCCCCAATAAATACGGCCTACTGAGCTTGGTTATTAGTGGGCCGCACGGGTGTGCTTCCCATGCGGTGTCCGAATCGGCGTCGGCAGGGCGCATTATTGGTAATGTATATATGTAGTAGAGGGAAGAGCCTCCTTTCTTGTTGGCCAATTATTCGCACCCTGGTTTAGCGGTAGTCGCCGTTGGGCACACCGTGGGCTGCCATCGCGGGGCTTCTGTTTAGAGTTTCGGTTCGCAGCATGTCAGCCCTGCCAAGTCCATGAAGTTTGCCAGGCGGGCGACATGAAGACGGCTTCCATGCTGCCGGGCCCGCGAGGTGGATATGCTTCTCGAAGAGTGGTGTAGCTGCTAATAAAGTAGCTATCAACGCACAGCACCCGGCTGCGAGAATGTAAGCCGGACACGACGGAAGCCTGTTGGGTTGGCGCATGATATCATCGGCTCCGCGCAAGGCGAAAAGACTGGGGAAATTAGCCACGCAAAACGCCTCTGTCCGCGGACTTTTTTCTTAAGCCCGCGCATATGGGGAGCAGCATAATATCAAATCTCTCAGCTACTAGCTCTTTTCCAGGGAGAACGGAGGCGAGCGAGGAGTATACGACCGAATTGTGAATTTGTTTGATGAGTACAGATCGCATCGTGTAGACTGGTGGAGCTGTTACACGGCCCTGCCTCGCCATCGCCAACCATCGAGATGGTGGATTCGGCCGCCGCTAGCAATAAGACTACGCTGCGGGCTTGAGAAGGCAATTGTCCGCGGAAGACACCTAGTGCGAGTATTTGAAATCTGGATGACTGGATCCAATACAGTGACGATGACGACACCAGCGCAATGGCAGAAGCCAGCCGACAGAGCCGCTCCATGGATTGCACCAGAGGTTTCACATTGTCACTCGGCTGGAAAGCCGGAGCGACTAGAGATCTGGGTCACGTAAATATGTACCATTGTCTTCGCACATCTTGTTTGAAGTTTCACTCCTTGAACATCCTAACCCGAGACATGATTTACGTCTGCAAGAAACCCGTTGTGCCTAATCCTCCTCCCATTTGACTTCTTCTACGCCGCAAGAACTGAATATTCGCCATTGCTGGCGACTACGCGGGTACATCATGGAAGTTGTCAGCAGAGTATTTTCCTCAGCCGCCAATAAACCAATCAGAACCAGAAAACTCGACCAAACGCAGCCACCGTTTCTCAATACAGCTGGCTATGTCGACTTCGCGCCGGATGACCCGGAGAATCCCATGAATTGGTCCATGGCCAGGCGAGCTGGCATTTCAGTAGTAGCTGTCTTGCTCGTTCTCAACGCCACCATGGCCTCGTCAGCCCCAAGTGCCGTTGGCGAATCTCTAACTAAACAATTCAATGTTTCGACGGAAGTGTCTGCTCTGACGGTCACTTTATTCCTACTGGGGTACTGTTCTGGTCCCCTGATATTCGCGCCACTGAGCGAATTTTACGGGCGCCGATTAATATTCATCATCACATTCGCCGGTTATGTTGCTTTTGGTTTCTTGGTAGCATGGCCACCAAACTTTGCCGGCTTGCTGGTTGGTCGTTTCCTGACTGGAGTGTTCGCATCGGCTCCCCTCAGCAACGCGCCTGGCGTCTTGGTCGACCTCTGGAATCCAATCCATCGAGCCACAGCTTTCGCATGCTTCTCTACTATGGTTTGGATCGGTCCGGCTGTTGGCCCAGTCGTGGCTGGATTCCTACAGCTAACCAAAGGCGACGAAGGATGGCGCTGGGCTTTCTGGGTGCTGCTCTGGTTTGGCTCTTTCACCATGCTGCTGGTCATCACAATTCCTGAGACGTATCCTCCCATTGTTTTGATGCAAAAGGCTAAGCGAGCTCGTCAAAATGGTTTCGACGTGAAAGCACAGATCGAGGACTCTGATCGGTCGCTGGGTGCGGCATACAAAGTTGCCTTAACACGGCCCTGGATTATTCTATTTGACACCATTTCCCTTCTTTGCGCTGTGTATCTCTCAGTCGTTTACATGCTTCTCTACATGCTTTTTTCGATATATCCCATTGTATTCCAGCAAATGCGAGGATGGAATCCTGGTGTAGGCGAGCTCCCACTTCTTGGCACGGCTGTTGGAGCCGCCTGTGGTGGAATTGTCGTCGCTGTTGACGCACGCATCCGACAGAAAAGAATCGAGAGTGGTAAGGTTAAGATGGAAGATCTTAGACCTGAAGATCGTTTACCGCTGGCCATGATAGGTGGAATTGGCTTTTTTATTGGCATGTTCTGGCTTGCATGGTCTGCCAACTACACGTAAGCTATCCCTACATTGATTGCAGTAGCCATTCGCCTAACCTTACTCGCAGCTCCGTGCACTGGATTGTCCCTACCATCGGCGGTGGCTTTCTTTCTGCAAACATGCTGCTCGTGTTTGTCGCCTACTTCAACTACCTCGTCGACGTATATCTGATCTATGCTGCATCCGCTCTTGCGGCGAATACTGTTGTTCGGTCTGCTGGCGGCGCTGCCGCGCCTTTGTTTACTCGCCAGATGTTTTCTGCCATGGGCGTCGGTGGTGGCGGGTCGCTGGTCGGCGGTGTAGGCGTGCTTCTTGCTATCATTCCATTTCTCTTCTATAAATACGGCCCTCAAATTCGCGCCAACAGCAAGTTTTCGCCAACGGGTGAAAAGAGCAAAGCTGGGAATGGAGGCAAATCAAAGGAAGAAAACACTGTATTCACACGTGCTCCTGGTGAGGAAAGTGCATTTGAAACATCCTCGAACGACGATTCAAGCAGGATGGGTGAAAGGGAACGGGAAAGGTAGCGAGAGCAATAGCGGAGGACAATGTCTGGGATCTTTCAGAGAAATACTTTTGCCAGCAGATTCACACGACGAGTTATCAAAAAGACGAATTTTGATGCAAATAGACCATAATATCAGTAATGGCAAGTTATTTATCCAACTTATAAATTTTCGCGTTTCTGCTAAGAAATCAGCTGCACAATACTTTGTTTGTTACACGTTCAGGGTAGTAGGGGACACACTAACTAGAAGCTAGAAGCCACCACAGAAGCATCTCCACCGAAGAAAAACGATGACGATGCCCAGATTCAACCTTTGGCCATTCACTGACTCGCAACAGATAACTAGTGCGGCTCGGCTGGCTGACTACGGATTATTAAACTCAGTAGGGAGGCGTCCTATCACAGGGTGGCAGAAAGCCACATTCATGGCAACCAATCCAAATAATTTTATGGTCGGATCTCTTCCATATAATTTTGTCGGAGCGACAAAGAAAAGCAATTGCTGGCCGTGCAAGGCATCACCATGTTCCCCAATATAGTTCCCACTGAAAAGAACTTGGCAGGGAAGTCGGACCGATGGCTCCAATGCGTCCACATCACTGCAGGGAATACCTTGCATTAATGGGGCATCTGGCGGGCGAGATCTATGAGTTGGCCCCAATAAAGTTCTGCGTTCTCCTGAATATCTTGTCACTGCACGTTTCATTCGATTGCTGTGTTGTAGGAGGTGCACCGTTCTGACGTCAAACTAGAGGATGTACATGATAAACAATGACTCGTTTTGTGTTCACACCAGCTTCAATAGTCTGCGTCGATTGGGAGGCTGTCGCAAAGCTTGGCGCATGGAAACTGGGCTTGTCACTCATGAGCCCCAACCACACAAATTCAAAGTCGGGATGAAGAACGCAGGAGAAAGGAGAAGGTTCTCAGTTTGCCCGAATCAGAGAATAAACGTCACTGGAGTGAAACAAACGAATTGATCTTTAAATTTGTTATGCTTGCAGGAGTTACATTACTGGCGGCATTGCCAACTTACTGAGGTGGCGCCTGCCTCAAGCTCCCGCCAAGCAGTAGACACACAGCCAGCAACCATCTTCTTCTCCACGTCATGCCAAGGGAGAACTCTTGGTTTCTCCCAATCCATGCGTTAATTACTTCTACTTATTCGTGCCCTGCCCACGGCGGAGCATTTTATCACGCTGTCGACAGCTGTCGATTTCACTTCCTCCTCCTTCCACTCCGCACTCTGCATCTTTATCTGCAATCATGTTGGGGCAAACGTAAGGCAAAAGCATTGGCAATCTAAAGGTTGTACTGATCAGAATAGATCCATCACCGTCAATGGCGCCGAAGTTGGAATAGAGGCCATCCTTTTAGGTGCCACCACTTCTATCGGAGGATTCCTCTTCGGCTACGACACCGGCCAGATATCTGGCATGCTTCTATTCGACGATTTTAAGAGACGTTTCGCCACGCACGAAGACGATGGAAGCTACGAGTGGCGGCCTATTTTACAGTCACTTCTGGTCTCCCTCATGAGCATCGGTTGCCTGATTGGTGCCCTTTCAGGCGCCTAGTAAGAATCTCTTTGCGTCGCAACCTGGATCCTGCTAACGCGACGCAGCACTGCCGATTGGTGGGGACGAAGACGAAGCATGTCGTTTGGTGTGGCAATTTTTATTGTTGGTAATATTCTTCAAATCACTGCCATGAAGAGCTGGATTCATATGATGATTGGGCGACTCGTCGCCGGCTTGGGAATTGGCAACCTCTCTGTCGGCGTCCCCATGTTTCAAGCGGAATCCTCCCCGCGCGAGATTCGGGGTGCTGTTGTAGCTTCCTATCAGCTCATGATTACGATCGGTATTCTCGTCGCAAATATAGTGAATTATGGCGTTCGAGGCATCGAAGACTCAGATGCTTCCTGGCGCATTGTCATCGGAATTGGCATCTGCCTTTCACTACCCCTTGGTATCGGCATCATGTGCGTTCCTGAATCGCCTCGATGGCTTGCTGCCCGGGGCGAGTGGGAAGATGCGCGAATGTCGCTTGCTCGTCTACGGGGCAAGAAGAACGATCCGACCAGCACGGTTATCGAAGACGATCTTGGAGAGATGAGGCAGATTTTGGAAAAAGAAAGCCAAGCAGGTCAAGGATCTTGGTTGGAGTGTTTCTCCATGGCAACAAGTACTCCCAAGGTTCTTTACAGAACACTTCTGGGAATGGGAATCCATTTTCTTCAACAATGGGGAGGCATCAACTATTTCTTCTATTATGGAGCTACTGTCTTCGAATCTGCCGGTGTTCAAGATCCGATTCTTACGCAGCTTATTCTCGGTGTGGTCAACGTGGTTATGACCTTCTATGGCCTTTACGTTGTTGAAAAATATGGGCGTCGCTGGCCGTTGTTTATTGGTGCACTGTGGCAGGCAGTTTGGCTCCTCATCTTTGCGTCACTGGGCACTGTCAATCCGCCAGAAGCGCACAAAACTACTGGCATCATCATGATATTATCTGCCTGTATGTTTATTGCATCCTTTGCTGGCACATGGGGCCCAATGGCGTGGGTCGTTATTGGCGAGACATTCCCTTTGCGCACTCGAGCAAAGCAAGCTTCTCTAGCAACTGCAGGAAACTGGCTAGGAAATTGTAAGTCAAGTACACATCAGATATGCATATATACTAACATTATCAGTCATGATTGGCTTTTTGACGCCCCTGGCGACTAGTGGCATTGGGTACGCATTTGGCTTTGTGTTCTTCGGGACAAATCTTGCTGCTGCATTACTTGTTTACTTCTTCCTGTACGAGTCCCGGACACTCAGTCTAGAGAATGTTGATCTCATGTATGGCCAGAAGGAACTCAAGGCTTGGACCAGCTCAAAGTGGGTTCCTCCAGGCTATGTCAACAGACGACTGCGGGTTGGGCAGGTTGACTCGTCGAAGCAAGAGGAAAAGCGCAGTGACCACAAGGAGGTTGTATAGACTTTGCCGCGCTGTATTTAGCCTTTGGATTGTATAGTTAATCTACATGTTTATTCCAATGAGTGTACATGCGTTTGAGTTGCGGTTCAATCCTTCCGAGTCTCCAGGAAGCTGGGACCCATGACTGCCGCATTGACGTCAGTATAAGTACTTGGGCAGGTGTATTTAAGAATCGCCCATTTCATTGTCCGCTGCCAAACCTCTTCTGTGTTGCTAGAAGAAAAGCCCAACTCGTCTGATGGATAAAGACCGGTGACTAGTGTGCGAATTACCAATTTAGGACAACTGTCAACCCTGGGCTCAGTCTGGTAGATACACGATGGGAATACACCGAAATGAGCAGCCACTCAGGCGTCATTGAATGGCACGTCTACGGTTAAAACAACGGCCTAACCCGAACAAATTTAGAGCTTAATCGTTAGTGCAGCTGCCTAAAGATTTTCCGTATTTATTTATAATAGTCAAGCATCACGCGAGCCTTGTCCTCGTCGGCACCATCGCTTCATCCTATGGGAGAGCTATTGAAAGAGTACTAGGGAAGTTTCTCTATTCTTATCTCAGCATGAGACTGGCAGCGATTATTCGGGCAGTCATCTCTGCATCGTTCGCTACAGCGGCGTCAAAACCCAGCCCCAACGATGCCCATTCACTGGAGACGCGAGACGCTTCGTCGTTCGTCGGCCGATGGACAACCTGGGGAAAGATAGACAGCGGCATCACACCCGAAATCACCTTCCATCCCAACGCCAAGATCGCGGCCGAGTGGAGCAACAATAACACGCACATCAACGTCTTCACCACGGACAACACTGGCGCCGTCTACACGGCCGAATTTGACTACGCGTGGAAGGAGTGGCGCGCGTGGTCGCCCGTCCACGCCGAAACCAAGTTCGCCGTCGGCGCCACTGTCACGATGCTGTGGCGGGGAGACTACCGCCTGCACTTGTTCATCACGGACGCAAGCGGCGGGGTATGGTACGCATTTAGGGATGACGGAGTCCCGGAGTGGACACCGTGGTTCAGCATTCACCCCGAGATGAAGTTTGGCGCCGGCGCGACAGTGACTGCCGTCGCTCGCGACGCTCACCACATGGATCTCTTCATCTGCGACAACGACGGCGCCGTTTGGAGCACGTGGTGGGACGGCGGTGACTTGGAGGGCTGGCGCCCCTGGTTCCTCATCGACCCCAACCAGTCGTTCAACTTGAAGCAGGTGACAACAGTGAGAGCCCATGCTGAGCGAGCCAGAGAGAGTCGAGAGACGGCGAGAGGAAGCCCCCTGTTGCATCTGTTGCGGTGGAGGCCGAGCAGGGATGGTGATGCGCTAGAGGCCCGTCGTGTTGCGGGGCGAGTCTGGGGGAAGCTGTGGCGCCGAGAAGAGCGACGAGAGAGGAACAGAAATTACAGGGCCTTGAACCGCTGAAACTTTACTGGATGGTCCTCTGGTTGTCTGGGTAGGCACAGGCAAAGTAGGTTCCTGGAAGATATTGGTGTTCGGTCAGTCGGCCCACAGAGACTAGTTCTGGTACTGACAACTGGTGGCAGCACCATGACGCTAGCGGGCCACCACCACGGCCCAAATGTACCAAAGGAGAGTGGCGTCTGGCTGGCTTGGACCAGTATTATTAGCTTTTTGGTTTTCTTGTTGCGGTACGGCCGTTGTTGCATGAATCTAGGCACCCCGAGTCAATTTGCGCGCGACATGGTATCAAGCAACATTTGCCTAGGTACCTAAGGTAGGTACCAGTACAGTCTGAATATTGAGTTGCGCATACTGTGTTATGTAATCACTCCCTCTCCTGCCTGCCTAGGTGCCTCTGTCATGCTGCTCGCGCTCCCGGCCGAGTTTGGCTAACCACCCCGTAAGTAATTTACACTAGTGGCGTTAAAATCCTGCGAGACAGTCCCAGATGCTGCAGCAAGAGAAAAAAAAANGCGATAAAAAAAAGCCCATTGGCATGTTGGCCTGTGGGGCAGAGCAGCGCCGAAGAGCGCCCAGGGTCCATGCTTAGGTTGTCGTTGTTCCCCAGCTCCAGCCAGAGGCCCAGAAAGGCGTGGATACCGCGGGACCAGCTGCCACTTTCTGCTGCAAGCCCACACCCTTCCTACTACCTACACCTCCTCGCCCGCTCACAAGCTCAACACCACGCTGCGACATGGCTGCAATTACTTAAACACTAGCCGATCGCCGTCATCTCATTTGCCCTCCCTTTCCCTCTTTTCCTTTTCCTTTTCTTTCCTTTCTTCTTCTCCAGTTGGAGTTTTGCTCTTATCCTTGAACACCCCCCAGTTCGTCTTCTCGTCGACTTAGGAGCCTCCATCTCGTCTCACCACCCCCCTAGCTTGCTTATCGTGTTTACACGCCAAAACAAACACCACAACAGCAACCGTCACCATGTCGGACAAGAACGAGGTTTCCACCAGCGAGCACGTCGCCCCTGCTGGTGGCAAGAAGGGTGCCCTCAAGCGCCACTGCGCGCGCTTCTGGTGGCTCCATCTCATCATCTTTGTCCTCGTTGCCGTCTTTGTTATCCTGATTACGTGAGTTTCCCTCTCCAGTCGCGTTTGCGACTCCCATTATTTCTTTCCCTCTCGGCCTTTTTCAGGCGGTTTTTTGCATTGAACTCTGGTCCTGGTCCATTTGCCACGCTCAACTCGGGCGGGTAGGGTTGCCCGCGTTTGGGGGGCGACCCGCGACTCTGGGCTGCAACACAAACTCAAATTTCCCCAGGGTTCATCCCCCACACGCGAGCAAACCTACACATTGGGTCATGCGCGGTGTGGCCGAGCGTGCGCGAAGCCGTCTGGAATCACAATGGAATCTCCAGAAACTCAAATCTCCAAAAATATGCGCCTCGCGAATCCCCTGCTAACACGCCCCGCCCTAGCATCTTTGTCGCCATCCCCAGAATCGCCCAGGACAAGATCAACCAGGCCAAGCTCGAGATTGTTGCCGTCAAGATCAGCAATGCCACTCCTGATTCCTACCAGATGACCATCAACTCGACCATCTCCACCGACGGCACCGTCAAGGCCGACATTGACCCATTCGCCGGTGACATGTACCTCGAGGACACCCCCGACCAGACCCCCTTCGCCGTCCTCAACTTCCCTCCCACCAACGCCAACAAGCACTCCAACGTCAATGTCGACCAGCTCGTCAAGATCACCAACATGGACGCCTTCAACAAGTTCAACACCTGGTTCGTCAACAACGAGACCCTCAAGATTGGCATCAAGGGCAAGACCAAGGTTCAGCCCAAGGGTCTCTCCAAGAAGTACGACGTCACCTTCCACAAGGTCCAGGAGATCAAGGGCCTCAACCTCTTCAAGGGCATGAAGGTCGAGAACGCCAAGGTCGATCTCAAGACCAACAGCAAGAACTCTACCGACTTCCGCAACTTCAACGCCACTGCCGTCCTCCCCAACCCCTCCCACTTCTCTCTTGACATTGGCAATGCCACCTTTGACAACTACTTCCTCGGCGCCAACCTCGGCAAGCTTTACATCGACAACCTCTCCCTCGTCCCCGGCGAGAACAAGGCCTTTGTCACTGGCGCCCTTGACCAGGGCCAGATTATTCTCCTCATGGGTGCCAACAAGCCTTACTGCGAGACTGGTGTCGCTCAGTTCTCTCTCATTGGCAGCAACGTCACCCGCAACGGCGAGGAGATTCCTTACTTCCAGTATGCCCTGGCTCACGCCAACCAGACCGTCGAGCTTGACGTCGGCGAGACTCTCAAGAACTCCAACTTCCCCGCCAAGATCACCTGCGTCTAGGACTCCTAAACGGCCTCGGTCTCCCGATCTGTCACTGTACGATGAATGTTTTTTTTTATGTGTGTGCTGAAGAGACGGCGGTACGCGAGCTTGTGATTTTTTTTTAATACCAGGTCTAGCAAGTTGTTTAAAACGACCTACGGATTCTTTTACTTTTCTATCCTGGCGCAACTTTTTTTACCCTGCTTTTATGATGTTGGATAATGAAGATGAAAAATGGACAAGACCTTTTTTATATACTTGAATGACGGTGGAAAAGAAGGGGGGAGGAAAGAAGGGGCCCAATTTGTACATTTTGTTCCGCGGGCGCCTCTCTCACGTTCTACGTTTGGTTACCCACCCCTGCCTGGATGACTTGTTATGGGAACAGGAAAGTGTCCGGGTGGATGGTTGCAAATGTGAAGCTCGGGCAGCGGCGCATACTGTTTCAAGATACCTCGATTTGCTAGCTCAGTTGGCCAAACTGGCCTCCATCTTAATGGCGAAATTTTCCAAACTTGTGTGCATCTATGTGACTGTATTTGACTGCTTGTGTAGCCTAGTCATATCTTTTGCGTTTCTAATATGCCTCAATCCTGACGGCGAGATATTCAAAACCGATAAGGGTATCTATTGTGACTGTACCTCACGTCTGTGCTTGTGGAGAATACATTTCTCTTTGGCGACCGTTCTTTGCTGTTGCCACTCACTGACATCTATTGCCATCCAGACTTTCTCTTTTCCCCTTTACTCAATCCTCCCCCACCACCACCACCGCTGCCTCCCGTCGTGGTCCCCGACACAAATTCC
>JANAKD010000994.1:0-10799 GCA_027627215.1 Lecanicillium saksenae | reverse complement strand
CTAGGCAGCGATGGGGTGGCTCTCAGCCACAGTTCAGCTGTCCCAGCCACGAATGCACAGTCAGCAATCGTCCTCTCTGGGGCTGCTGCCAACCCACTCGCGACCACAGTTGCTGGCCAACCAGGCAAGCCAAACTCTTTCGAAGCTTTTGGCGCGCCACGCTAGTTTGCTGCAAGCTTCCTCTCAACTTTTTTGATCGTGTATGCTGCGATTGCCCCCTCACACGTCCGGCACGTGTGAATCGAGGCAGAAAGATCCAGTGCGCGTCGCCTTTGTTTAAGCTTTGATTGCCCGTTTTCCTTGTTGCCATTGCGCTCCCGCGTGACGTGCAACCTGCAGCCAGCCATGGCGCACCGATTCTTTGTCCCCGACAGCAGCCCAGCCAGCAATGCGCCCTCGACGCCCGACAGACGGTCTCAGCGCGGCTACGGCATGTCTTACCTCGATGATCAGCCCTCGACAACGCCTGCTGGACCGCCGCCGCCCTCTTCTGCAGCTTCGTTTACACCTGCTGGAGCCCCCTCCGATTCTTTCCTCGGCAGCTCCATGATGCGCGGCGTCAGCAAACCCAACTTTGGCAGCTCTGGTCCGTCGACGGGACGGCACCCTGTTCGAGCGAAGTGACATGAGCAATGCTCCCCTCGGCCGCTCCATTCGAGGACGCGAACGTGGCCCGTCTGGCCTGAGTCGACAGTTCAACTTTGATGAAGATGCGGAGGGCGAAGAAGACATGGACGCGGAGGGTGAGGATGAACTCCCTCCCCCGCGTGGCAGCCTTTTCCGCATGTCCCGCAAGGACGCTTACCAAGAAGCCGATGCCGATGCCGACGTCGACGCTGATGGCGACGATATGGAGGCCGAAATTGAGCGATTCATTGCGCGAGATATGGAAATGGAGCAGGATGCGGACGCGGACCCCACAATTGACGATAATGGATCTGAGCCAGGCGACCTGTTTCTTAACATGCGACACGATGATAGACCATACGGCCAGCCTATCATCGGTGAGGGCTCCGACCTCATGATGCTGAACACGCCCGCTGCTACCGACAGAGTACGCAAGGAAGCCGAGGACATCTACCGCCGCTCAGCTGTCCACTTTGGCACGTCCACAAGAAACAAGGAGTTTCGATTCGGTACCATTGCACGAGACATTTACACAAGCCAAGATGCTGCTACCTTGATCGAGCCGCCAGAGCTCATTCTTAGCAACGAGGACCTTGTTTGCCGCCTTTACAACGACGGCGTCGGCACGGAAGAAGATGCGGACAAGATGGACAATTCGCTTGCCACTATTTCATACCGCCTCAACCGCCTCTGGACCGACTATGTTGATACCCTCCCGCAGCCTGAAGGCGAAGACTTTGCGTCCATCGGCCCTGGAGCACAGGCGCAGCCGTTTGAGAAGGCTGCCTTTGTCGCTCATTTAATTCTGCGCATGCATCACACGAGATTCGACCCCGAAACCGAACAAGAGAAGACCCCCCCCACTGCCAGAAGTACTCTTTAGCTGGATGGAGGACAGCCATAACCTCTTCCCTAACCAGGCTCGCGAAATTAGCCGATATAAGCCGAGCCCGGCATGCCACAGCCTGTTCTGGCAAACGCTTCGGAATGCCTTGCTGCGAGGAAACATCACTGGTGCCTCCGAACTACTTAAAAATGCCGGGTGGGAGCACGTACGCAAAGGAACGCGGGGTGAGAAGGCCTACACTGGCAAGGCGCTCGACAACGTTCGGCGTTTTGCCGCCGCTACGGCTGAGACTCTAGATCAGTGCCCTGCGTCCGCAGGCGACTGGGATATTTGGAACAGCTCCTGGACACTCTTCCGTATGCGTGCCAAGGGCGCACTGGATAGACTTACTCTGTTTGCGGAGGGCCGCGATGTGCAGATGGACGAATTCGATGGCAGCTACGATTCCCCAGCTCAATCCATGTCTACCATGGCAAAGGAGGCATCGAGCCAGCTGCCTTGGGATATTTACGAGCATTTGCAGATGGTTTACGGCATCGTCCTTGGTGACCACGAAGCCATCTTGGAGACTGCTCAAGACTGGTGCGAGGCGACGGTGGGACTATTTGGATGGTGGGATGACAACACACAGCGACGCAAGAGCCTACGCATCTCACACGGCCGGTTCAATACGTCGGCATCCAGCCGATTTGGCGCCGACGATGACTACTTGGACCGCCTCTCTGCAGCCTTCCACAAAGTTGTACAGTCTGACCTGAACCCCAACACCATGGACCCTGTGGAAGTCGCCATCGCGTCGGCATTCGAGGGCAATGTCACAGCAGTGATTGGCTGCCTAAGAATCTGGTCGCTGCCTGTATCATGCGCTGTTGCCGAGATTGCCTCTCTCGGCGAGTGGCTGCCACCAACTCAAGTTTCGACCGATTTGCCTGCAGACGGCCTGGACATGGATGACCTGGCTCTGCTGGGCATCGCACAACCATCCGACGACGAGAAACAAGGCATCAAGGACACGACGCTGGTGTTGTACGCCCGTGAATTAGCGGGCATTGAGCACTTGTCGCCGCAACGAGACGGCTGGGAGATGGCGATTCAGGTGTTGGGCCGCATGGATCTCCCAGAGAAGTCGGAGCAGACCGTTGGCGAGCTTCTGCGAGATCTCCTCGCTACGCTTGATCAAAACTCGAGTGTGACGGTCGACAAGATGTGGAGGATACTCAACGATTTGGGCATGATTAACTTTGCCGAAGAGACTGCCGAGGTGAGCAGGATTGCTGTTTGGGTGGACCTTTTGGCTGGATGCTGACCATGAACGCAGACTTTTGCCGATATTCTCGCCAAAGAATCGCACCGATATGGTGAGGCTCTGTGGTACTTTGCCCTTTCACACAAGACCGACCGCGTTCGCGAGGTTCTCAATCTCCTCACGTCATACTCGCTGGTGCACTCCACCGTGTACCCGGCGGAGAAGGAGCTGGACGCGGATCTGAAGAATCTTTTGCGCAACCGCACGGAGACACTGGAGAGGAGAGCAAAGCAAGACTTGGAGGCAGCGCAGCTTCTCGGCCGCATGCTTAGCGGCTACGCGACGCTGCGCAAATTTTACGAGCTACGAGACCAATACGCGGAAGAAGACGCAGCATCGTCCAAGGCGCAGTCACTGCGCAAGCAGGCCGCATTTGCGCTGGTGGCGGTCATCTCGAGTTCGGATGACAACATTCGAGGTGGCCTGTACGACGACACGCGAGACGCGGTGGTCAGCGAAGATTTCCTGCTGGCGCTATTGGGCGAGGCGACGGTATTCCTGGGCCAGAAGCCGTCGACGGTTTCGCTGGAGCAGATTGACGTGCTGCTCAAGGCAATTGAGGATCTGCAGACGGTTGGCTCCCGCGTGTACGATGCCTGCGACGAGTTTTTCAACCTGGTGCTGGCGTCTGGACAAGGGCTCAAGGGCTCCACGCCAGCGGACCTGATGCGCAAGTCGACCAACGCGCTGGGTGCCAGCAGTTACGTGATGACGGGCAGCTCGATGCTGGCCGGGCAGCTGCACAAATCGGTGGCGGGGACGGGCAAGATTCAGCGAGGATGGGACTGGCGCAAGCAGTGGCACACGTCGACGAGGAGCGAGGACGTGCTGCGCAAGCTGCGGCTGGGGCTGGCGCAGGACCTGGCGGCGCTGTGGCTGGAGGATGCCGACGGAGCGACGGCGTTTTAAATTACATTTGTATAAGCGGAAATTTTCATATTCTTTGGGCAGAGGGTGCAAAAATTCAGTAATGTATTTATGAGGAAGTTTTCGCGTTTGCGAAAGTTGGAACATGTAGGATAAGGATAGACGCGACGGCAGTCTTTTACATCCGGTTAATTGAGAGTCATTTTGTCCATGCAAGACGATTAATGTAGAGAAGGTGGAAAAGGCGAGATTGATGTATAGTTTTGGACCTGTAGATTTGCTTTGTAGTCTCGGCAACAAGATGTTGTGATGATGTATATTCCTGGTTGAAGTCTGCAGTATTGCGTCTTGGTAGAGAGTGACGACTGTCGGTGCGAAGACCGATTGCGGCCAGGCTAAAGTGCCGATGGGCGATTGCGCAAACGCTAGAGCTGCAGGGCGCTGGGGCTTTGCTACAGGGGATGAGAGATGGCAGGTGGAACGAGGGCAAGAATCCAGCAATGAGGGTGTGATAAAAAAATACAACAAATAAATTAGCATGGGGGGACTAATATAAGAAAATTGATGATATATTTTACTTAATTTGCAATTTACCATCCAGCCTCAAAAAGCTGCATCCCAGCCAGACCACGAGTTGTAACCCCCCCCCCCTGCCGTGTCCACTGGAGCCCGCCCACGTCTCCCCCAATCCGACGCCGCCAATTTCCAAACTTGCCCTCTGAATACGTGCTAACCCGCTGAAGGGATAGCCGAAACAGCGCTGAGCGGGCGCTGCTCTGCTGCGAAAAGCTTCTGACAGCTTTCCCGGTCCCCACTCCGACCACGCAGCCGAGCAACCGGGGGAGGAGTGCGAGTCACTTAGAAAAAAATCCCCCCCAGCGACTTTTACACTCGTCACAAACCACCAAACGCAAACAATGGCTCCAATGGCAATGGCTGGACGCCGTGGAGGTGCCATGACAGTAAGAGCAGCCCCCAATTCGCATTCACTCTCCGCTTAGAATCTCTGTACTGACGGGACAAGACCCTTGTCCGCTCTGCCGCCCTGAGCTCCGGCTCCGGAGCCGCTCTGCGCAGAAACCGCATCACGACGAGCACGTACCGTACGCTGCTGCACAACGTTCCCGCCGCCGACGACATCTGGAAGTACGAAGTTCCCAAGCTGGCCTTTGCCGGCAAGACCTATCTCGCCGATGCTATTCTCGCCATATCCGCCCTGCATCTGCGGTCCCTCAACCCCGACGACAAGACCCTCGCGCAGGCCTCCCACGCCTATTCTGCCTCGGCGCTCGCCGACTACTGCTCCTCACTAGCTGGCGGCATTCAGGAGGAAAACGCCGAGGCCCTTTTTCTCACAGCATGTCTCATTGCTTTCCAAGCCACAGCGTCTCGCATCTTCATCAAGGACGACGGCGAGATGACTCCCAGCACGGGCAGGAACTCATCCAGGTATCCTCTGCCTCTCGCCTGGTTTCACGCCTTTCAGGGTGTCAAAACTGTCGTCGCAACATCATGGCAGTGGATTCTAAACAGTCCTACCGTCGTTGCCGTCATCAACTCACAACCCAGTTTCCAGCTTGATATGAATCCCCTCGGCTCTAGTTCCTTTTTCAGAGCCTTCAACGCGGAATCCAAATTCTCTTTGCGGGCGAACATTTCCTTTCTTGCCTCGATTTCTTGAGCACTGTCTTGCACAAGCAGCAGGCCATCGCCATCATCAGCTGCAGGTTCGACCTTAGCAACCTTTGCATGTTCGCCGAAAGCGATGGCGGCCAATCCTCGAGCAACAGCGGCGATCAGCTTTGAGCGAACATATGGGGAGCGATCTGTCATGAAGGAGTACATCAAGAAACTGAAGAAGGTCGGGTCCATCATAGCGCCTAGATCAATCAATGCTTCGAAGCATTTGATGCGGATCAGATCTCTAGTTCCATCCAAAAGGTATTGCCCAAAGTCTGTGAAGTTCTTCGGGATCACTTCTGCCTTCATTAATCGCTGCTTGGCATCGAGTCCCGCAAGCGTCCAAGTATTTTGATATGAGTTGGTCCACTCATCTCGGCGGAGTACTCGCTCGATTTGTTCCAGGGCCTCTTCCAAGAATGCATTTTCTTCCTCGTTCGGAATCTTATTTTGTCGAGTAAGCCAGTCGTCTTGTTTGGAAGGGATGAGCGAAGTAGCAAGCGATTTGACAAGAAAAGCAATGTAAAAATGGTCCGAGTAGGTGTTGTCCTCGTTATTGTTCAAGCGCAGCTGGTCGAGGATGAAGCGGCGCGCTTCTATAGGACACTTGTATGTGTGGTCGCGAACCTCGGAGATGGCCTCGATGATGGCACAGCGAACATTGTACTGCTTTTTGTCGGTGAAGTCATTCGGGCGAGGTTGGTTGTTGGTCTGGTCATAGCAATACATTTCCCGGAATGCCCGCATGAGCTGGCGCATTCCTAGCAGTGGAATATCTTTGATGTTGGACTGTCGAGTCAAGGCAGCCGCCGCCATGGTGCGAATTCCGTGAAAATATCTTCGGTCAATGAGTGTTCTCACTAGGAAGCCAGATGCAATCGGATGCAGCGGGCCGTGCGCAAGGTAAAGCATGGCATCTTGTTGTGCCACGACGTCTCTATCTTGCTGCAGCTGGGACACATACATGTATGGCTCCAGAGTTCGCGTCATGTCAGATGCCCATTCGAAATCTGCGTCGAGGCGGATCCATTCATAGGACTCTTGATCCATCTTTCGCTCTGTTTCGGGATCCCAATCAATCAGTTCCCAGTCGCGCTGATCTTCGGGGCCTTGCAGAACATCTCCGAGGCAATAGAGCAGGGCGTCATCGTTGTTTTCCGTAATTTCCATGCTTTGACCCGTGCTGTGCTTCTCCTTCATTCGACGCGTTCGCTTGAGTCGCTTGTATTTCGTATTGTAAGGAATCTCGAACTTCGTCGCTCTCGTAGCGTCTTCACGGATTTCCAAAATGTGTTCGTAGGGTGTTCCATCTGCCTCATGGATTCGTACGGTCATAGGGCCGGTGAATAGTGGCTGCGTTTCCCCCTGAGGAATCTCAGCTCGTCTCTCTTTGATCTCCCGTAGAAAATCGTCTTTGCCCAGCTGCGGCTTCTTGGCTTTCTGATATTGAACTTGGTTCAGTGTTAATTCAACACAGAGCCGCTTTTTATTAAATCGGGCTTTAACATCGAATCGTGGACATCCAGAGCCATACACCCATTGGTTCCAGAAGGTTTCGAGGCGATATCGGGATCCCTTCTCGCACAAAGTCTTGAACTTTTCGGTGTCCAAGATTGTGGACTTATCGCTTCCCTCAATCTGCGCACGAGTCAAGAGCTTTTGCAAAACTCGGGTCAGGCCATGACCGCCTGAGGCCTTGTTCATCCGCTTATCGAGAATGAAAAAAACTAGCGGCGCTTTGATTGTCATCAATTCAACCTCGGCATCATCAAGGTGCAGATTGGCGCCAAGGTCAAAGATTGGAGGGCGACCAACGTCTAGCTCGATGAGCTTATCCGACATGGTCTTCATGCGGAAACGGTACTCGTTATTTCCACAGATACGCTTCATGAACAAATCTGTCATATAGTGAGCCATGCCCACCACAAGCCACATGTCATTGCGCGTGTTCGGGATCATGTTGATGCCGATCCATTGCGATGTCAGGGTGAGAACCAGTTTCCTCGTCACCTCAATCTCGGTGTCAATGATGTCTTCTGGATACAGCAGCCTGTTGCTGGCGAATCCCAGAGAGTGCAAGGCTACTGTGTCGTCAACCAAGTCATCAACAAAGCAAAGCTTGAAATTGGAGAATGGATAGCGCGCGAAAGTGTATGTGAGGAAATCGGCAGCCATGGTAAGCGCTGCCGAAGTATGTCTCACCCAGTCTCCCCGACCGGGGAGGCAGTATGCGTGAACTTTCAGAGCGCTCATGCCGAGCTTAACTTCGTCTTCCTCCGTTCGAAATTCCGATGACAGGTCGATGTGTTCGAATGGGCCAACAGCAAATCCGAGTTTCTGGACGGATACCTTCTTTTCAGGCTCAAATGTCATGATCTTCTTCGACTCATCGTCTGGGTCTGTAGTCTCCTCCATCAGTAAGCCGGAACATACCACAGACATTTCTCGAAGCTTGTCCTCCTCTGCTAGCTTGAATGATTTGTCCAAGGAGCCCGATTCTTTCTTGGTTGCCAAAGCTTGCTGCAGGGCATCTCCAAGTGTTCTGGGATGTTTGATCGACACACTCCAATCACAGCGCGAGCCGTGGTCATCAATGCAGGGAAATATGCAGCTCGCAGTGCCGGGTTGGATGGAATGGCGCGTGTACATGTGCGTAAAGCGCGAATCCAAGGAATCCACGCCGACAAAGTGCAGTCCATCACGAGGACTCTTGTTAACAAACGGGACAGTGATTTTGTACTGCTTGTGCGACTTGTCTGGGGCATCGAGATTCGAGGTCGACTTCCTAACGATCAGCCTCGGACGGTCTCTGTCATCCCGGCCGCGAAGCTTCACTTTCAATGACCCGTATACCGGCGTGCAACCCTCAAATTCTCTATTTTCAGCGGGGACGTCGGATTTTCGGCTGTGGAAAACTGATCGCGCGCGAATGCGGCGCAGATCGTAGTGCTCTGCTCTCCAATTCCAGCCCTCTGGTTGGGACAGTTTCTTGTAAGGGTCGTTGTATTCGGCCGTGGCTTTGCGTTTGGCTCCTTCGATCGCTTCACCATTTACCTCACGCACCTCCTGGATGGTGATTTTATTGGTGTCGATTTCGCATTGCGCCGCGTCGAGGACTACCTCTTCCACTTTGTCGGTAAAAGTAACGAGGAAAATGGCGGTTGTTCCATGGATGCACTTGTCGCGGAAATCAACCTCGAGGCTGACTTCTTGCTTGAGGACAAAGTATTCCATTACGGGGAGGTCGTCGACGGGAGGCAGCTCGTCATGGCCGCTCTGTGCGAACAGGGTCTCGGAGTTGAAGGCCATCCTCGCGGTTGCGCAAAAGCACGCAAGGTACCGCTTCGATATCGCAAATAAAAAATTTCGTGTTTTTATTGATCAAGCCAGGTTTGCGACCAAAGAAAGGGGCGGCGCCACCTTGATGCGAGTAGTGGCAGCGGCTGCTTCGTCTTGGGGTTGGCGCATGCGGCGAGTTTAGGCAGTCATCGCAAGACGTGATCGGGCGCGCTCGCAGCTCAGCTCTGCGCAGAGTAAACGCGGCTTGTTCCTTTTCCGCAATTCTCGCGCGGTTGAGGAAACTAGCTGCCTCCACGTTGTTGCGCTGCTCGTCGCGATGGCGTGGGCTGGTGGTGATGAAGCAGGCAAGTCGCCAGCCGCGTTTGCCATCAAGAAGCTCGACGCACGGGCCAACTGCGGCTCTCTGAGCACCTCCATTTCTCCTGAGCCCGCAACCTCCAAAGCTAGCACCTCGATGGCCATGTCAATTGAATATATTTTCTTAACAGTATTTTGGCAAAAGACGGTGCTTTTCTATTAAAAATTCCTTTCATAACCTTGCCAATTTTAATTTTGTTTTTCTACATTTCTGTCCATCTTACAGCCGATCCTTATTCTCGCGGGTTAGCAGAAGACCGTCATTCATACGCATTACAAATGCTGAGTCAAGCCGAACAAGATGTCAGTTTACATTACTGCGATGGCCTCTGTCTATCTGTCTACGACTGTGCCTACGGCAGAGATTAATAATTCCGATACGCCACCATGAACCTGCCTACATCATCCCAAACATATATGTACAGAACCAAACGCCTTCCTCAAGAATTCGCCCACGATGTTGTGAAATCAAGCGACGCCGCGCCAATGAGAATCACCCCAGACAAAAGAAATGTGAGCAGAAGAGCTCAAGGCTTCGCGCGTTTGTCGCGTCTCCTTTTCCTCGCCCTCGCCTTTAGGAGCTCGTCATCGCGATAATCTTCGGGCAAGTCAAAATCGATCTCCGCAATGTCCGGTATTGGGTGACCCCAGGCTAGAACATTTCTGCCAGCGCGTCGGTGCTTATTGAGCGCCCCGTCGCGTTCATATCTCTTGCTGAAGAAGGATTTGAACTCTTTCGGAGTCTCAGATTGCCTCGGCGTTGATGCTCCCGAGTCAGAACGAGGGCGTTTGGACGCAGCTATCTTTGAGCGAGCCATGGCTTCCTGCCGCAGCTGTTTAGCGGGCGATGATGAAGAAGCCTCGCTGCTATTATCTTGGGAGTTCATGAGAACATCTTCGTCTTCCTCCTCAATGACGTCTCCGTCCTCGCTTCTAGTCTGGTGCGTCGGCGTGCTTTCACTGGCATCCTCCATCACTTGGTCCTCTGCTTCTGCTTCTGCTTCTTCTGCCTCTTTGAGCTCTTCCTGCGCCTGCTCAGCGAGCGTCCGCTCTCTTTCCAACTTTCGGCGCTTCTCTTCTAAGCTCCAATTTTTAAATTTGTCGAGGATGCCCTGGCAGCCTCTGATGAAATGAGCGCGTGCAGGCTCAAACATCTTCTTTTTCGTCTCCGTGATGCCGCTCACGCCCATGACTCTGAGCCAGTCGTGGCTTTGCAAGCCTTCCAACAGTCGAATAATTTGGTCTTTTTCGTGTTGGGCACGACCTTTTTCTGTGTTTCTTATTGATCTCTCTAGCCTCTCTGCGCGCTTGTGTATCGGCTCAAAGGTGCTGTCGGGCAAAGGGTCTTCCAGAACCCTGTTCTTGTACTGTGCTTCCAAAAATCCAAAGTCTATTTGTTGCGCGTCAAAGACATCAGTGTATAATGCATCGCCGTAGCCTCGCACTGGAAACACCTCTGGCTGGGACTGCGAAGGCCCTGCCTGAGGGGCGCGTCGAGAGTTGGAGTCGACGACGATGATGGGGGTATCAGGGTTTAACAAATCTGAGAGTATATTTGTCAGTGTCAAACTAGAGAATGGCCCAAATGCGTTACGTACGTTGTTCTTTAGGCTCGTTTCCAATGACCTCGTCATAGTCTGGGAAATAGGCAGAGAGATCGCTCTTGAAACGAGTCGCTTCTTGGGAACGCAGCTTGCGGCCGGGCTCACGGCTGGGTTCCTTTGTGGCGGCCATGTCGGGCTGGAGCCTATCCAACTCGTGCTTAATGCCATTGATGACCTTTGCCTGGTGTTTTGTGACGTTGGAATTTGCGTC
>JANAKD010000993.1:0-10809 GCA_027627215.1 Lecanicillium saksenae | reverse complement strand
GTCGAGTTCCTGCACGCGGTAGTAGTTGAGAGGCCCGCGCATCTGCGGCGCCGCGCGCAGCAGATAATTTTCCACGTAGTAATCGAGCTCCTCCTCTGATAGTAAAGGGGTCTGTCCCAGTTTCGTCAGGACGTCAAATTTGACACCCGACGTGATGCTGATGCCATACTGTCCGTCGGGAGTGGTTCCGCCGTACATGGCGTTGAGGAACTGACGGATCTTCTCTCTGCCTTGGATCTTCTCTTCAACATCTGCGCCTGCAAATTGCAGCTGATAGCCAAAATGAGTCCATTTTCCAGCAGCAATCATATCCTTTAGAGAGGAATATGTATCGCTAACTTCCAGAATCGGGGTGCAGACACTAAAGACGGCCTTGACAAGCTGCGGGTGTCTAATTGCGACCTGCCATGAGATCTGGCCTCCCATATCATGGCCTCCAACAATCAATTTCGCGTTGGGACCAACTATGTACCGGCCAAGGTCCGCAATATCGTCGGCGAGACTGCTCCCCGAATATGCCTCAAGTTCCTGGGGTGCGTCGGTCGTAGCGTACCCCAGAGCATCGGGTGCGATAACTTTATAGCCCAAAGACAAGAGATGGGGGATTTGATAGCGCCAGCCAAAGCTAAAATCGGGGAATCCATGAACAAGAAGGATGGTGTCGATTGGAGTGCTCGTAGGTTCGGCGACCATGTATCCGTACGTCTTGCCACGGATTGGAGCCGTGAAATATTTGACGCGGGGATCGCGCGGCTTCAATTTATCGACTTCCATTGTCCCATATATTTGTTACTTAAATAATTTCAGATGAATTTCGTCTGCAGTTATTCTATTATATATGGGTATCAGGAGGTCACTGGGCCGATACGTGGTTAGCAACAGCTGACGCGTATGTGGGAATTCCCCTTTGGGACAAATTCATTTGTCAACATTTGCCTGTTTACCACCAGTTCGGGTAGGTAGCACGTGCGAACGAGCCCCAATCTCTGAACTTGATAGCTGCTGCTGCAGTAGAATAATTGGCCGTCGATTCCCTGTATTTTCACATGGTGAGCGTTAACAGTGTGTGTAGAATAGTGATCCCTTTCCCGGACGACCCAGTCTCAACCCAGTTGGGGATAATACGTCGCCAGCAAGTCACGACATTTGGCACGCTAATCCTAGAAAATTTCGAGCACAGGTCTAGCATACATGTAAATTACAGGGACTGAAAAGGCTTCTTATCCATTATTTACTGCCACTAGATACAGCAATGAGGATACCAGTACCCAAGCCTAGCAATGCTGCACATACGAAATACGGCATACCAACCCATATGCCACCGAGATACAAACCAGCGTTGAACGTTTGCGCCATGACCGGCCCAGCTACCATCTCGCTCACTGTTAGCGATATGCTAAGCACTGTCATGACGAGTGCAACATGTCTCTTATCTACCAGCTCTGTCACGACGCTGCAAAGCGCGGGCTGCAGGCCGCCGCCACATTCCGTAAAGACGAGCGCGGCAATGAAAAGTGGTATCGTGGGCGCCATGCCTGTTACTAGCATGCCCACAGCGCTGATAAGGGCGCTGGCGCGCGCAATCCACCAGTCCTTGAACAGCGGCGCCATGCCCGACTTCAGTAGCAGCTGGCTGACGGCGGGTAGAATTGCGACCGTGAGGACAAGACTGGCTACGTTCTTTACTGCGGCAATCAAACCGGCCTGAATAAATATCAGTCTTTTCCGTTCACAACAGTATATGAGCTTCACGGCATGGGGTGCAAACCTTGGCCCAAGTCCATCCGAACCGCTTCGTGACGTACTGCAGCATAAGCATCATAACGCACTTGCCGACAGTAAAAAATACAGTGCTGAGAAGCAGTGTTCCGACGCGTGGATTTCCGACAAACAGCGTTTGATTGATAACGACGATTTGAGTCCAGGCAGCGCGCAGCATTGGTCGTATATCCCACCACTTCCCTTCAGTACTAGCGTTGCTGACTCTCTCCGCGTTTCGAGCCGCTTCCGCTTGCTTGACAACAGCGGCGCTTCGAGTTTCGGGAAGAGTGGTGACGAGTATGAGAGAGAGAGACATCAAGACAAACCCAGAGTAAACTGTGAACCAGGCTCCAAGTCCGTTCATCATTAAGGAAGTCAGCGGGTTTGCTACAAGCCCACAGGTTGTCAAGATTCCTGAGAGGTAAAGGAATGCCGTCGATCTATAGGAAAATCAGTAAATGCTTACTGGATCTGAAGGTAATGTATTATGCAGTAAAGACTGCCGTCGCGATGTGAAGAAGGAAATGATGTTACCTCTGGGCCTTGGTCGTGACGTCGGCAAGAATTGTGTAAATCATTGTGTTCATGGTAGACGCCCCGCCGCCAATTAGCATAAAAACTGGTGCTGCCCATTTCCATCTGGGAGAAAAAGTGTCTGGAAAACGGCCTGCTTCCGTCAATTCCCAAAAGTCAATACTATTCAACGTGACAGAGCATGAGACTTGGAGAGACACTGACATATAACGATAATGGCTGCTGAGTAAAGCACGGCGCCAATGCAAGTTAAACAAAGGACCATTTTGCGACCATATTTATCCGCAGCCAGACCGTATGGGACACCTACTATGAGGCTAGGGAGGAGTCCAAAAGTAAGCTCCCAGCCGCTGATGAAGGCCAGCTCAGACTGAACCTCGGTTTCTTTGCATCTTGGGTCTTTGTTTGGCTCAGTGACGTTGCCGAGGATACTTTTGCAAATAATGCCCTCGGAAATCTCAATGAGCGGCACATCCGCCAACAGACTCCCGAACACAAACAAGACAAAAATGGTCAACCTGGGATGATAACGGCGAGCCGCTGCGCTGCAGTTCGATCGTCATCCTCTTCCAGCACTTGATTGAAGGTCAATGGTGCTTCCCCCTCCCTCTGCAGGAGAGGCTCGCTCTCGTTAGTCGCGTTGTTGGATGCCATGGTTTTGTGTCGAGACCGGAGTCTTCAGTCGCTGAAGTTTCCACAATATCGCGCTAGAGTATCACAACTCGGCGCAACAGTGCTAAATTCCAGATAATGCGTTGGGAGTATCGCGTGTGTTGGTATTAGCATTCGCTGTTGTGCGAGGAGAGGTTCGCAAACAAAGGGCAGGCTGCAACGAATTCACAGCACACGTGGGGTATTGCACGGGAAGACGTGTAACACCAGCCCATTTCAAATTAACTACACCATCCTTGCCCGCTACCCTTTTGTAGTAAAGTGTGCGCAAAACTTTTTCTCTTTGTCCGTAATGTGACTGCCCTACGTGCCTACTAATACAATTGGGTTCGTCTGGGCTTCTGCATCCGTGGCGGGGCCGGCAAAGGCTGTCTCAAGCCTTTGCCTGTGTGGCTGGCACATATGGCTGACCGGTGATTGGTTTGGGCGTCCTCGGCTTGGGCTGCAGAGTCGGTCGTTGCTCATTGATATCTCCTTTGCCATACATAGATGGGACCCAGCCGCAAGAGAATGTATTAACTCAACACGCATTCATGGACGATTCTATGGTCAAAACATCGACTCGTCATCTCAATTTCCTACAGTCTCGCTCATGCCAAGCCTCGCCCACTCATGACCACAGTCCGCCAGCCGGCGCGAGTACTAATTCTGCCTTAGTTGACCAGGAGGCGACTGATCTCGACAACAGAAACAGCTACCTACGGATGGATACCTTGTTTTGGACTAAGCGACAATGAAATTGCCATAGCCTCACCTTGTACTAATACGGTGGCTTGCGCTGTTGCAAACCCGGAAATAGCAAAAATTAGAGTTTGTGAATCTTTTTCACATACGTCGTCTCTTTTTCATAATAAAATGCACTTTTAGTACTCAGGTTTTAATATTGCCGCACCGAACAGCGGGTGAATTCGTCGCCATACAGGGCGCACACAATAGAGAGCATGGATTAGTACTGGTTGGGCGATTTAATGTTACAGTTATAGCCATGGTTGGCCTGCAATCAGTCCGTAGTCAATCTCGAGCAGGCCGTGGTCGTTCCGGCTGCGATCTGTCTCATACTTGGATCTCGCCACCCAAACGCGACGCCGTAAAAAAGGCAGATGCTTACGAGCGACGAGGATACACCAGTCACAATTACCACATCAGAAATTATATACAGATATAAGAAACAATGCTCAATTGAAACTCCAGCAAGCTAATAGCATCTTATACTACCTCTTTCAGTAGCGAATGGCTGGCATGCCCCATAGCCCGAACCTGCAGCTGCATACTCTCCAGCAGCCTCGCCTTGACATGGACATTCTCCAGGTCACGTCCCACGAAGCTGCCATGCGCCGCGGCAAAGCTATACCTGGATATCACAGCCCACATGCGCGCCAGCTCATCCGGCGGTAGTGGGATCATGTTGGGGTAGCTCCACATGAAGGTAAACGTATTCAAGCCGGGGGGCCTTTCCACACGCTGCACGCCGAGAGCATCGTTGTCGTAGTCACCCACGCCAGCGAGGGTCAGCATGAATGTATCCGCCACAAAGACGTGTCGGTCGAAAAGTAGCACCATGGAACCTGGAAAGTGCCCGCCAACCTTGACGGCCTTGACGCCGGTATTCAGAATCTCCGTCTCCGTTTCAGTCAACAGCTGGCGGTGGGCAGACGGCATGGTCGTCCACTTCTCATCGTCCGACGCAATGTACACGGGGCAATCAAAAGCGCGTGCCCAGACGACATGGGCGCTGTAAAAGTGCGGGTGACTAATGACAATGGCTTTTAGACCGCCGCCATTTTGGATGCGTTGGATTGTCTCGTCATCCAGGAACGTAATGCAGTCCCAAAGGATGTTGCCTTTAGGCGTCTTAATGAGCGTCGCGCGCTGGCCGATACCAACCGACGGCTCTGTGCGTATATAGGTTATGCGCGGGTCCGCCTCATAAGACGTAAAGACATTGTGGTATTGTGGATTCGTAGAGGCTTTCAGCGTCGCGACCGTAGTAAAGGATTGACCAGACTCAGGTACGAATTGGCGTGGATCATCGCAGATGTCGCATGTCTTGACGGCGGTACGGTCCGTCGTTGGAAATTGTGTGCCACACGCGGCACAGACCAGCCACTGGTCTGTGGTGGTCGCGTCGTAGGATTCGTTCGAGAGGCTCATTGTGTCTAATCAATGGTGTGGCTCATTTCGATCTTACTTGCCTTGAGGCGGCGCGGACGGGTTCTTATACGCTGTAGAATTGAGCTTCGTTGCTGGGCGCGACAATGTCCCCACGAATTTTATTTTCAGCTCATAAAGCCTTAGCAGAATTCACAAGCAAATCCAGTCGATTCGGCTTGATTTAAAAGCATAGCTTACGAGACCCAGACCCAGCTGGACCCTAGCTGAGGGCGCCACGGATGCCACAGCGGGGAATCCGGGGTACCGGGACCTGGCGGCGCCGTGCATTCGGAACTCCGATGACGCGGGACAACGTCCTCCCTAGGATGGCGCATGTCTTTCGGTTTATTAAGCTTAAAATTCTATTAAAAAGGTTTTGACAGGCCAGGTTAGCGGTCTGCTTAGTCGACGTCGGAAATGTAAGAAGGCAGACGATGACGGCATCGATAAGGTCCGAGCACCGGACTTCTATGTATGCCAAGATGGGCCTAAGACGACGAAACGAAACGAAGAACATCAATCCACTTCGGAGAGCCAGTATTTTGATACTATTTCCAGTTTTATAAGACTCTCGCCACTCGGAAGTTTATGCATAGAGTTATCGTAGCTTTGCTGTTTGTCTCTTCTTTGTCTCAATTGCTTGTGGCGTCATTCCGATCGGAACTCAGCTAGCTTCTAGTTCAACCTTAGTCGCCATGCGAAATCGGTGTAAACCTCCGCTTTCATCTAGCATCATCGCCTAATTCCACCCACAGACTACGAGGATATGCTGCAACGGCCGCCGTCCGTATCGTCCTGTCCCTGCGGCTCGTCACTCTCTTTAGTAATTACACCGCCACCATGACCGACATCGCCGTACAAGCGATATTCCCCATAGCATCACCACACACCAACCCAAAAGCTAGCTTCATGGTCCTGCCCGTCGAAGTGCGCCTACAGATCTACGCATACCTGCTGCACCTGCCGCCCATCACGGCCGCCGACCCCCAGGAGTCGCGCGTGTCCGCCGCCATCCTCCGCGCGAGCCGGCAGATCCACGGCGAGGCCACGGCGGTCCTGTACAACGACAACACCTTTGTCGCGCACCCGTCGCTGCTCGCGGACTTCCCGCGCCTGCGCAGCTGGTATGCACCCGTCTGCGCGGCCGCGCTGCTGCCACGAATCCGCCGCTTTCAGTTGACGGTGCGCCTGGACTGCGACCTGCCGTTTGACCGGCGGCGCGCCGCCGCCGCGTTTTCCGGCGCCGAGGAGCTGTACGTCAAGGTGACGCAGGCGGCATTTCTGGGCGCTGGGTACGAGAATCTGCGAACGCTCGAGGATGTGCGAGACGTGCAGCAGCTAGCCATTCGCGGTAGCACGACCGGCTTTGAGGACTACGTGGAGTGGCTGTCACGCCTGATGCAGAGCCCTGTCGGGACCAAAGCTGAGGACTTTGTGCCGTCGGAAGAATACTTCGCAATGCAAATGAAGACCATGGCATGAATGATGAATGGCAGCTGTTATTCATGACCTGATTCATTGTGCAAATTTCTTTCGAGAGTAAAGGTGATACGTTTCATTATGTCTGGTGTTCGTCCCGCTCATTTTACCATTGTGATGTAAATAGAGATATCGGCCCAGTCCTGTTCTTGCAAACACATCCTTTTGGTCTGCACATTCTTTAAGATAACAATATAGAAATCTTTCTGTGGCTGCAAATCATGGAATAGAATACCGGCCAAACTATGTGAAATGCGAGGAAGATTTACTCTGCTGTTCTCCTGGGCCGGCCAGGTGAGCCGCAAGGCAGTTGATCGGCAGTTGCATTTGGGGCACATTTGCGCTTCCCAAGAAGGTTATACCTGTATTGCGGTAGATATTTTCTGTCAAAAATGAAAGAACCGTCTCTTTAGATCACTTTTTCGTCAATCATCAGCTACCCTCCACTTCTTGTGTAAGATTCGTCTCGGGTTTACTTCAATGAAGCTGTTCATCTAACCGTTCGCCTGTACGGCAAGCCAGTAATAGACTTGGCCTTTATTTACCAAACACGCTGCGCAGAGATTATTGGGGGTTATAGAAGAGGATAACAGGTATACAGCGCGAATCTGGAAATAGATCATCGTTGCGCCTAGTTCGCCCCATGTCAGCCAGCCCTGTCCGCATCTAGCGGGGTGCGGCATGAACACCGACGTCTACTTCCCTGCTCTCGCGAAAAATATCACTTAGGCCCATTTTGGTCTTCGTTTTCCTTACTTCTTATTTTCTTTGGTCTCTTTTGCCGTGCTTCGCTTCGTTCCAATTTTGAGTGCGCCGTGGAGGACTGTGAATCCAGGCAACGGGCAGACCCGTCTCCGGTGCGTGCTCATGGAGATCGCAGCGTGACTGTGAGATATAGAATGGTTCGACAGCTTCACCGGGCCTTTCCTCGAAAATATTTTGATTTTATCTATTCGGCAGATTCTCTGCTGCGAGAAGGGTCATTCGTGCATGCTCGGAATTGCATTCTTCCTATCAGTAGACCCGGTCTGGTCCTCGACTATTTGCATCAACACTAGGCTAGTGGCTATTTTTCGCGGCGCCCAATTTCGTCCAGCTCTTTTTACACTGCCTCTCATAGACTGTTTCATGGCTTCAGCTTATACTAAAGGTTGCCCACTTAGGTTGAGCATGCCATTCTATGTTGGTCATGGTGGCGGCTTGGCACCAGCGGAAGCGGCAATGACTCGTGTCAACCATAGTCCTTGACTCCTTGTCACCTACCCAATGAAGCAAGTCTATTTTGATGTTAACAGGGTACATGGGATATCACTCCGCGGCGGTCTCATTCTTCATATTTTCATTGAGACAGAATGACTAGAGTAGGCCAACAAGAGCTCTTTGAGTTGAGTTATGTACGGGGACGTATAAAGATGAGGCCTTGCGTTGCCGTCAAGTCATGACACTCCCGGACATCAAACAACTTTAGCAATCACTTCTATCTTCTTGTTTTCTTTCTCGAACCAATCATGACGTTCAAAAAGACCCTCCTTCTGGCTGCCACTACGGCTGCGACCGCGTTTGGCGCGGCTTTGGCTGGTTTCGAAGAGTGTGGCACCCTCGAGGCGACTGAGGAATTTATGGCTGCTGCCCGTAAGATGCAGGTATCGGAGTCTTTTGCCTCGCAGGCAGTCTCCAACCAGCGTCTGGCTAGCAATATTATTGTTCCTACCTACTATCATGTTGTTCACACGTCCAATGACGAAAAGGGCGGTTACCTCACAGTAAGTCGCCACCAGCCATAAGAATGCACAATTTCCGCTGGTTTATCTAATTTCCACGGGTATAATGTGAATAGGAAGCCGACTTGAAGGCTAATCTCGCCGATTTGAACCAAGACTATGTCAATATGGGCTTCCAGTTCGAATTTAAAGGTGTCGACTACAACACCAGCAGCACCTGGGCTGCAGGAGACGAGATGGCCAGCATGAGGAGCACGCTGCGTAAGGGTGACTACCGCTCTCTCAACCTGTTCTTCATCCCTGTTATGAAGGATAACGGCTTGTGCACCTTGCCTACTGCGAACGAGGACTGGAAACGTTCCGACGGCTGCGTCGTGCGCACCGATGTGCGTACCAATGGCCAGACTACCACCCATGAGGTTGGTCACTGGCTTGGTCTGCTGCACACCTTCCAGGCGCCAAACGACACGATCACTTGCGACGCGACCAATGACATGGTTGATGACACGCCCGCTCTCATCAACAAGTGGAGCTGCAACGCCAACGACGATACCTGCCCAGGCCTCCCTGGCAAAGACCCCGTTAACAATTATATGAGCTAACCAATGCCGCAGTGAGTTTACAGCTGGCCAAAAGGCTCGTATTAGAAGCATGTGGCAACAGTTCCGTGCCAATGCTTAGTTCATAGAAACACTAGTTCTGAGGGCTAGAAGTTATGGAGTAAGAAAGAACAGGTGGAGTATGGCAGATCCCGCAGCAACTCCTATAAATTGACCGCATAAGACAGAAAGCAAGAGTAAATGCTATAGAAAATCGCAATATAAGACACATTGACCACGACTCCTCCCAGTGGGTCGGGGTTTTTGTCTGCTATGTCTGACCGCACTGCCCTTCCCTATGCCATCGCTTGGTCTGGCAGCTGCGATACATTAGGCTTGCAAGTAATTAGTGATACTTCGGTAGATAAATAGAGTGACTGTGGGGTATCGAGAGATCCTACTTTCTAAATGCCGGTACCCCGCATGGACGTCGCGCCGTATGTTCCACAACGTTGTTTGAGCTAACCTCAGTAGGTGAGGACGGCCTTGCCCTGTTGGTCATAGTGGCACTTTATTACAACGGAGTCCCCTGCTTTTAAGTAGTTTTAACCTGCCGAATAAAGAAGGTATATCCTCAAGAGGTCAGGTACAGGGAACATGATTTGCCTCAGCTATGTGGATTGACTCTGTCAACTGCCGACAACGACAGCATTACCATGGCAGTCAAGGGCTATATAAGTATGAGAATGGTCTCGTCAAGCACTTTCTTAACGACAAGCAGCTTCAATCGCCAGCCAGATCTCGCTACTATCATACCAAGCCTTGCTTTTCCGAATCATGGTCCTCAAGAATCTCCTCCTGGCCGTCACCATGGCGGCTACCAGCTTTGGTGCCGCCTTGACAGGCCACGAGGAATGTGGCTCGACTGAGGTCAGCGCAGAATTTCTCGCCGCTGCCCACGAGATGCAAAAATAGGAAGCCGCTGCCATCAAAGCTGGCGCCAGTCAGCGAGTTGCGGCCAATATTGTCATTCCCACGTACTTCCACGTTGTTTCCAAGACGACAGACACGAAGGACGGCTATCTCAGCGTACGTGATACAAATCTCGTCCTCTTCCCTCTTTCTCTCTCTCTCTAACGATGATATATATAGGAAGCCGACACCAAGAAAATCATCAACGATATCAACAGTGGATTCTCCCGCATGGGCTTCTAATTTGAGCACAGCGGCGTCGACTACAGCACCAACGCCAATTGGGCGGACGGCCAGGACGAGGATGGCATGAAGAGGGCCATGCGCAAGGGCGACTACAGGACGCTCAACCTCTTCTACGTGAACAACTACAAGTGGAACGGGCGGTGCCACTTCCCCAGCGCCGAGGCGGACCGGAGCATCGACGGCTGCGTGGTGCGCGCCGGCGTCGCTCTCAACGGGCAGACGACGACGCACGAGGTTGGCCACTGGTTCGGCCTCCGGCACACGTTCGATAACGGCGGCAGGGCCGAGTGCGATGCCACCAACGACGGCGTCGACGACACGCCCGCCATGAAGCATGGCTGGAGCACCTGCGGCGTCGACGCCGACACCTGCCCCGGCATGCCCGGCAAGGACCCCGTTACCAACTTTATGTGCTACAGCAGCTGCCGCAGCGAGTTTACGGCCGGCCAGAAGGCGCGCGCTGCCAGCATGCACCAGAAATTCCGTGCTTAAAAGTATGGTCTCAGGTGTACACATTGGTTGGCTCTGGAGCAACTGCACATAGTTGCTGGTGTAGATATATGTCTTTGATGTAGTCCATAAATATAGATTTTCCTTGGTGCTTGTTTCTTTTTTTGTTTTCATTTCTCTCTTCTTCTCCTTCCTAAAGTTGCCATTTTCGCAGCCGTCTCTTCTTTTGTTCGGCACCTCCTCTACCACGGCAGAACCATTCTCAGATACGGACACTCCCCAAA
>JANAKD010000992.1:0-10814 GCA_027627215.1 Lecanicillium saksenae | reverse complement strand
ACCAAAATATCCCCAGCTCCCACCAGAGCGCAGGCTCCAACCACGGCAGCCAGACGACACACGGAAGCGCGTCGCAGAGCCAGTCCTTCTCGGAGAAGCCGTCGCATCAGTCCAGCCAGTACAGCGACAACAGCTACTCGCACTCTCAGCAGCCTAGCTACGGCGGTCAGTCGCAGCACAGCAGCCAGCAGAGCTACGGTGGCGACCACAGCTACAACCAGGGTGGCCAAGGTCACAGCTACAACAGCTCCCACGGTGGTCAGCAGTATGGCGGCCAGCAGCAGGGCGGCCAGCAGTACGGCGGCGGCAGTGGCGGTGGCTACAACTCTGGCAACCAGTATGGCAGCAGCCAGCCCCAATATGGAGGCGGCGGTCACCACGGCCAGGGCCAGAGCTACGGTGGCGGCGGTAGATACTAGACTTCGTGACGAGAAAGCTTCTCGGAGCGTAGCTGCTTCTCATGCCTCTCTTCCGCGGCCTCGACGGTCCGCCACCATATACCCCCCGATGAATGCTTTGGTGCTTACACCGTAAACGCGAGCGCCAGGCATTTCTCTTCTACCTCTGGATACATGGATATCATTTCTTGGCCCTCGTTTTTTTCCTTAGTATTCAACCTATACAATGAAGCGAGGAAATGCGGCGCTTTGGGTGGACGCGGGATGAATGAATAATGACGTGCGTCTGATGACATGGGCTCTGGAAAGTTCAGAAGCCACGGGTTCATAGGAAACTGATGTTTGAGAAAAAAAGGAAATACATGACAGTCTTTTCAGTCTTTTTTTTTTTTCATTTCTTGTCTTCATCATCAAGGATTATACAAAGTATATAAAAGAAACACAATAACTCTTCCCAGCGAAGTCCAAGCAAAAAAACAATCTATAATATTACAAGAAATTGAACATGACGACTTGTTCGTCACTGTCTGTGTAGATGACATGAGACGTGCCTGTTTAACGTGGACTGGCGATATGCTGTTTAAACCCCAGCGATATAAGCAAACAGCAGCTGATGTAATTCCTATGCAACTTCGCTATGTACGTGATGATGCGCCGTTTTTTTTTCTCATTCAAACTTCTTGAGCAGCCCGCGCCCTTCCCCGATATCCGCGCCTCCAATGGCCGTCATGCGGTCCGTCGTCATCTTGGCCGTGAGATACGCCACCACGGCGGCGACGCAGACGTGGACGGCCGTCAGCAGCAGCGACTCGGGCACGACGTTGAGCCGGTACGGGTCGAGGATGAGGTCCACGAGCACCGGCGGCGGCGGGCTGCGCATCAGCTCCCGGTGGTGCGAGAAGTAGTCGGCGGCGGCGTGGACCTGGAGCAGCAGGAGAGATGCCGTGCGCTCCTTGGCGTCGGGCTCGAACAGCGCGTCGACGGGCGCGCGCGTCGAGGTGTAGGCGTGCAGTGAGGACATGAGGTCGGGCGTCTCGAAGACGTGGTTGAGCTCATGCACACTCAGCGTGAATTCTGTAGGTTGCTATTTATGGGTCAGTATTTTTATCACATTGACCACAATTCACTGTCCCTCTCTCTATTTTCTCTTCTTTTTTTTCTNCGCGCATCTTGTTTGCGTGTTGCAAAAGTTGCGCGAGTGTAGCCAACCATGTGCGCACTTACAATGGCCGCCCAGCATACACGTAGCTCATAGCGTTGGCCTGGCGTGAGATTGTCCAGCAGGAACCAGCTCGCGTGCCCGCGCGGCTTGCCTTGCAGCTCCGGGTCGGAATCATCGTGGAACACGCGGCTCAGGTTGGTGCGAATGGAGAGGCTCCCGGGGTCGATGACGTCGAGATTCAGATCGGCCAGGGACGGGGAAGCTAAAGGGTAGGTGACGAGCTCGGGGCCTTTGAATATGACTTTCTCCGTGTTGGCGGCAGCACCACTGGCGAGCGCGCATATTGTCAATAGGAAGCCTGAGATGTGACTTGAATACAGCTGCATGATGAAAATGTGTCTTTTTGGTTCGCCCTTTTGGTTGTTGGCTAAACACCTGGGAGCTGTTGATGTTGCATAAACTATTGGTGTTGGTAGGCCTAGGTAGCTCTCTCATGTCTCCCCATACAAAGAGTGGCTCAGTTTACGATGGTGTGGCTAGAGCTTGCGCCTGTTTGGCACATTGGTGTGGCGCAAGAGCCCATTTTGGCTATCCAAGGTACCAAGTACACGAATCTCGCGAATGAGTGGTTCGAGCATGTACCCAGTGACGCGCTACGCGTGAAACAACACACCTTATTACAGATACACACGCACAACACAAACGGGGAAAAATAATACAAAAAACAGTGGGCGAACAATCCTGGGCGTACTGGTAGAGTGGCACGGGTGGGTGCCCGGGGGAAGCTCCCGAGATGGGCTTGGACCAGCCTCCATGCAGGAAGCAAGTCCCTTGCTTCTGCTTGGGGGAGGCCGAAGAGGAGGTGAGGATTTGGTGAGGGTCTTTCGCCAATACCAACAGATCATGTTTCTACGACGGTACTCTGAAGAGGGTATGGCATGGGATGGATATGAAGACTGGCATTTTTTTTAGAGAATTGTTCTGCTGCGACTTTGGGCCTGTCGAGGTACTGGTACCTCATATCGCTCTGGTGGGTAGGTAGGTAGGGGCCCCTTTTGTTAGTGTTGAGCAGGAGGAGAGTACCTTAGGCACAGACAAAGTCTAATTTGGCGGCCAAGAGTGCGTAGAGGGAGGCCAAGGAGGGGTAAGGTCATTAATAAAAGCAAAAAAAGTCAACCGACTACAGGGCCGAATAACCTGGGACGACAGATTTCATGCGAGAGTTTGTTTTGCGAAAAGCGGCGGTGGCGATGGAAATATGCATGTGTCAACAAGATTCCCAAGTTTTCGTCTCGTGCCAGTAGGTATCTCGGCATTTTTTCGCCAGTCTCTTTTAATTACCTAGCTTGCCTGCTGCCTGTAGCGGTGAGAGGACAGCAAGCCAGGGTTTGAATGGAGAGGAGGTGGTAGCGGTCGGTGGTGGTGGTGAGGAGGAGGAGGCGAGTGAGAAAACGCGCTTACCTGATCGAGGTGTTTGCCTGGCCTGGTAAAAAGTCAACAAATGACGGCGGGGCCAAAGTACCTCGACGGTACCTACTGAGCGCTGTGAGCAGTCTTTGGAAGCATCAGCGCTGCTGGATGGGTTTGAATGGCTTCCTGTGCTGCTGCTGCTACGTTGGGCCACTAAAAGCAAGCAGCCTAAACCACCAAAACACCACTAAACCACCAAAAACTGCACGCCGACTGGCTCGCCCCAGCCAACCAGGAGCTTCGTCCAGGGAGCTTAGCTTGGGCCCTCTCTCACCCGAATCATCCCCTCTTTTTGCCTGTCCAAGACTCTCAGGTACCTGTCGCTCCCAGGTACAGCAAGGCCTCGCGCTATCTGGCTCTGTTCCTTTGGCTCTGTTTGGCTGGTCGGCTGGCCCCTCCCTCTGGCCCCTCCCCCCTGTCTCGCCCAATTTCCCCCACCTGGGTAGCTCTGCCTCTGGCTCTGGCTCTTTTTCCGCCTCTCTCTCTTAGCAGGTACCTACCTCAGTAGTACCAGTAGGCCCAGCACTACCACCACCACCACACCGTCCGCCACATCCCCCCCAGCAACTCGCTGGATACCTGCACAAAGCCTTCGCCGCGCCAGATTTCAGAACCCGCCGCCAGACCCTCTTCCCAGCACTTAGCTCTGCTTTCTCTGCTTTGCCCAGATTCCTTTCCTTCTTCTCCTCCCCCAATCCACCCATCGAATCCATATTCCACGTTTTACTCAACATCCAGACAATCCATCGCCATGCGTGAGGTTATCAGTATCAACGGTACGCCTCGCCAAACTCCTCTGCCCCCTTCGACCTGTTACCCCTCCTCCTGCTTGCGGCCGAGCCAACGCGTTTTTGCTCACCGCCGCATTCGCCTCCTCACTCCCCCGAACTCCCGACGCTTTTTCGTGCACGGTCGTGATGTTGATGATGATGATACTGACGGTCGTGATGTTTAGTCGGCCAGGCTGGTTGCCAGATCGCCAATTCCTGCTGGGAGGTATGTTGACGCCCATCCCCTATTCTCCCCCACCCTCGTCGTGTAAACAGACCGGCTAACTCCTATTCACAGCTCTACTGCCTTGAGCACGGTATCCAGGTAAATTCTCTCCCATGTCGACATGACATACCGCCTCGGGTGTCACGAGAATAACAACAACAACATTTACTGACCATCGACTTCATAGCCCGATGGTTACCTCACCGAGGAGCGCAAGGCTCAGGACCCCGACCAGGGCTTCAGCACCTTCTTCTCCGAGACTGGTACGCCCGTTGCTCTTTTCCCGCCCCGGCCGTTGTCAAACCGTTTACGACGCCGGCTTGTCCCTCTTGTCGAATGCTAACTCCAAACCACAGGCCAGGGCAAGTACGTTCCCCGTACCATCTACTGCGATCTCGAGCCCAATGTCGTCGACGAAGTCCGCACCGGTGCCTACCGCAACCTTTTCCACCCCGAGATGATGATCACCGGCAAGGAGGATGCCTCCAACAACTACGCCCGTGGTCACTACACCGTCGGCAAGGAGCTCATTGACGGCGTCCTCGACAAGATCCGCCGCGTTGCCGACAACTGTGTTGGTCTTCAGGGTTTCCTCGTCTTCCACTCCTTTGGTGGTGGTACTGGTTCCGGTTTCGGTGCTCTCCTCATGGAGCGTCTCTCCGTCGACTACGGCAAGAAGAGCAAGCTTGAGTTCTGCGTCTACCCTGCTCCTCAGACTGCCACCTCCGTCGTTGAGCCTTACAACTCCATCCTCACCACCCACACCACCCTCGAGCACTCCGACTGCTCTTTCATGGTCGACAACGAGGCCATCTACGACATCTGCCGTCGCAACCTCGGTCTTGAGCGCCCCGACTACATCAACCTGAACCGTCTCATTGCTCAGGGTAAGTCAAAATCTCGACATCTCGTCTGCTAATAGCTCTATTAACACGCCACAGTCGTCTCTTCCATCACCGCCTCGCTCCGTTTCGATGGTTCCCTCAACGTCGATCTCAACGAGTTCCAGACCAACCTGGTCCCCTACCCCAGAATCCACTTCCCTCTCGTTGCCTACGCCCCCGTCATCTCCGCCAACAAGGCTGCCCACGAGGCCAACTCCGTCCAGGAGATGACCATGTCCTGCTTCGAGCCCAACAACCAGATGGTCAAGTGCGACCCCCGCAACGGCAAGTACATGGCTACCTGCCTGCTCTACCGCGGTGACGTTGTCCCCAACGACGCCCACGCTGCCGTCACCACCCTCAAGACCAAGCGCACCGTCCAGTTCGTCGACTGGTGCCCCACTGGCTTCAAGATTGGTATCTGCTACCAGGCTCCCGAGAACGTCCCCAACGGCGATCTTGCCAAGGTCAACCGTGCTGTGTAAGTCCCATTGCTGCTCCCAGCTACATGACAAAACTAACAACAGTTAGCTGCATGCTTTCCAACACCACCTCCATTGCCGAGGCCTGGTCCTCCCTCTCCGTCAAGTTCGATCTCATGCACTCCAAGCGTGCTTTCGTCCACTGGTACGTTGGTGAGGGTATGGAGGAAGGTGAATTCTCCGAGGCCCGTGAGGATCTTGCTGCTCTTGAGCGCGATTACGAGGAGGTTGCTGCCGACTCCACTGGCGAGGATGAGGGCGAAATTGAGTACTAATTGGGTGAAAATGCCATATACTGCTAAGGGGGATTCATTTCTTTCAAGGCAGATTTGCCCACTCTCTATGCCCCAGGGGGTGTAATTACGTTATAGTTCCATAAACACAAACATTTTTAATGTCAAATTCCCTTGTAAAACTGAGACTGTCTGCTATTTTAACCTTGCAAAGCCGGATCCGCAGTATCAATTNGTATGCCACAGTGCTGTGTCTTGGTGGTGACGGAGGGNCCGCTGGTTGCCGCGCTGACGGATCTAGCTGGGGGCCGATGGTACGCGCGCTACACCGCGGGGACCCCAACTCCATCTACGACCACTGAACTTGCTCCGTCACACGACCTTGCTCAGGTTTGATTCGCATCACATACCCAACGCAAAATGTCTCTTTGGCGGTCGGCCGCCCTGTAACTAGCCCCCAGCACTACCAGGCCGTCACCTGTTTGTGCCTGGGACCGCGTTTACGACGTGACGTGAAAAAGTTGTCCTGGCCGCTTCATTGTTCTCCAACAACCACACAAACAACGGCGACACTGTCCGCAAAGACGCTCCTCTGCGCGCCGAAACCACGCCGATCCCTCGTACATGCTCGCTAGCAGCTTCACCGTATACCACGGAATGCGATGAGCGCGACTCCTCGATTGCGGTCTGGATACCCCTCGACCCCCGGTACGGCTGCTCCGCGACGCAACATTCAAGAAACGCCCGGCTCAGTCGGCTCCGTATCCTCCAAGGCGAGCTTCAACAAGTCAGCGACGCTTCCGCTCGCCCCTGAGCAGGCTGCCAGACAGAATCAGGCTGGCCAGCCGCTGATTCCTCTAACGCTGCTCGACGCTCCTCAGCAGCGCTTCTACGCTTTTGCTGTCTATGTCTTGTTATGGGCCTGGAAGCTTTATGACTGGCTTCAGGTCGTCGAAGAAGGCGACAGCTCTTGGTGGCTGTTCCTAAAATGGATCTTCATTGACTTCGCCTTTTTGTTCGGTCTGCCAGAGCTCCGCATACCATGGCTTGAGCTATCGCAGCTTCTTGTCACCAGCGTCTTCACCTCGCACTTGGTTATCAATTACATGCTAATGTTCAACATCCCGGTACGTTTAAAATCGTCGCTGTGCCGGTGCAGCTGCATTTTTATTAACAATCACACTAGCTCCCTTGGCAATCTTTCTTCCTCGGTCTCGCCAAAGTTCTCTACGACCGCGAACTGTCCATCTCCGAACAAAATGTCAAAATTTCCAACATTCTCAATAACCACTCTTTGATTATGGGCAAGCAGATTATCAACATTCTTCCCGAAGGCTCTGCTGTTCTCAATCCCGAACAGACGCCGTACTGCATCCGGTCCAAGACGGGTATTATGCTGCCTATCTACTTCAACTCCACCATCCCGGCTCAAATCGAACTGATTCGCGTCGATCTCGACACGAATAAGGAAGAGACGATCAAAATTCCTGCTCGAGATGTCAACAAGCTTGCGAAACATATCAAAGAGCAAAGCGCGGATCCAGAAACAGCTGGCTTTAAGTGGGAATATAATATCCGCCGACCCGGGGTCTACCGACTGGGCAAGGTGCTGGATACATATCAGCTTGAGATTCAGCGCGGCATTAAAGATACCTACGTCGTACCTTGTCCACAAGCCAAGATCCTGGCTACAGATTCCTCCCAGCGCTGTATCAATGACCTATCGGACTTATCGCTCGAGGTCGTCGGAACTCCTCCTCTGAAGATCGTGTATAGCCGCACGATCAACGGTCAGAATCACGGCTTCCATTTCCAGAGTCTCCAGCCGGACGGCTTCAGTTCGCCACTCCTGGGATCTGCTACCGATATCCTCCCTGACGGCGGTGAGGACATCTCGTGGGTTCGCCCTGCCCATGTCACTGTCAGTTTGAATGAATCCATGGTGAAATCTGGTCTATATCAGTATTCGGTAGACGAAGTTCACGACGCCTTTGGAAACCAAGTCAAGTACTCGGAAAGTGTCGAAGACCTTGATCCGGCATCCGCTCGAGCTCTCGTCAAGGAGTTTACCGTCAAGAACCGACCGATGGTTAAAATGCAAGGATGTGATCTTCGAAATGCTCTGAAAGTCGCCAAAGGAACCACCAGCGCACTACCAATCCGAGTAGATGGTGGCACTCCAAATGCAGCTTACAAAGTGCAGTGGAAATTCTCTCCGATCGATACACTCACAAACAACGGCGACCATGGCGATCAGGTCACTATCGGCAGCTATTCTTCCAAAGACTCTACTGACAAGCCGAAAGTATCCGCGGCAGGACTATACACATTGGCCTCTGTCTCGAGTGGCTCTTGCGAAGGCGACGTTGACGAACCCTCGTCATGTCTGCTTCTCAATCCTCTTGAGCCGCACCTCTCAGTGCGCTCCGAAGAAATCCCCGATAAATGCGCTGGCAATTCTATCGGATTGCGAGTCAATTTGGACCTTGTTGGCTCGCCGCCATTCGCAGTCCACTACGACATTGTTGGTAGCGATGGGCATGTCGAAACCAAAAGACACGAGGTCAAGGGTTTGCGTTCGCAGTTGGAGCTCATTCCAAAGAACGCGAGCCGCCAGAAATATGTTTTCAAGTCTATCACTGATAGTGTGTACCGCAATATTCCCCTTACTGGGCAAGATAAAATTCTCGAGCAAGAAGTCAAGCCTGCAGCCCAAGCTTCCATTGCTCACGCCACCAAGAACTTTAATGTTTGCCTGGATTCTACTGTTGATCTCGACGTTATTCTTACCGGCGAACCCCCATTCAACCTGGAATGGGAGCTTGTTCATGATGGCAAACGCAAAACGGAGCGTGTCACAGGTCTCGAGTCGAATTCGTACACTATCAAAACACCTACTTTCACTAAGGGCGGAGAGTATATCCTGACGCTGAGCAGCGTCCAGGATCAACGAGGGTGCAAAACATTCCTTCAAGATCAAGTCAAGATCGCGGTTCGCCGCCAACGCCCTCGCGGTGCGTTTGGTCTCATCGATCAGAAGCATACTATCATGGCCGTTGAAAATGATGTTCCTGTACGCCTTCCTCTCCGCCTTCAGGGAGATGGTCCGTGGACTATTTCCTACAAGAATCTCAATGATTCTGTAGGAATTGTCACGAAAAAGGTCGACCAGCCTAATGGAGTTTTGACGGTAAAGTTTCGGGGTGTTTACGAACTGTTGGATGTGCAGGATAGCCACTGCCCTGGCACAGTCGAGCCAAATGGATCGATGTTCCAGGTAGACTGGTTCCCCCAGCCCGAGATCTCTGTTGTTGAGACGGATAGTGTGACCAAGACAGGGGGCGTATTTGTGAAGCAAGAGGTTTGCGAAGGAGACATAGATGGCTTCGAAGTTCACCTGCAAGGTTCACCGCCATACCGTGTCGACTACAAAGTTCACCAGCGCTCCCCTCAAGGTGCCAAGGCAATTAGCTCCAGAGGATTTGACGCGGTTCTTTCTAAGGCCGCCATTTCTATGGATACCAGCAAGGCCGGCGAATATACCTACGAATTCCACGGACTCTCTGATAATCTTTATGAAGTCAATCCCAAGGGCAAGGTCCTCACCGTGCAACAGCGCGTTAACGCTAAGCCAACAGCTACATTCACTAAGCCTGGGCAGCATTTCAAGTTCTGCATGGAAGAGCAGGAACATGAGGATACGATTCCCATCACGCTTACCGGCGTGGCGCCATTCTTCGTTGAAGTTGAAATCAAGCATCAGACGGGATCACCAGTGGAGACGTACCACCTGCCATCCATCAACTCCAACTCATACGCCATGCAGATTCCTAGAAAACATCTGCGTCTTGGATCGCAGCAGCTTCGCATTCGTCGCGTGCGTGATGCCCGTGGCTGCCAGCAAAAGTACGAGGTGGGCGGGCATTCCATCCAGATCCAGCTTTACGACGCGCCGTCCATCTATCCTCTCGAGTCCCGCGAGGACTACTGTGTCGGCGAGCGCATCGCTTACACACTGTCCGGTACGCCGCCGTTTGACATCAGCTACGAGTTCAACGGTAAGTGGAACGCCAAGTCGCAGACGACAAGTTTCCGTCGCGTTGCCGAGAAGCCCGGTGACTTTACCATCACCAGCATTTCGGATAAGGCCAGCGAGTGCCGCGCATCAGTTCGACTGCCCAAGACAATTCACCCGCTACCAAGCGTGCAGATTAGTCGTGGCAAGCTGTCACAGGTGGATATTCATGACGGCGGCAAGGTCGACATTCTCTTCGAATTCTGGGGCACGCCGCCGTTCGAGTTTACCTTCACACGTAGCACCAATGCTAAGAAGGGCCAGAAGAGCGTCATCCTCGAGACGCGCCACGACATCTCTTACGAGCACTCCAAGATCGTAACTGCGTCGCAGGAGGGCACGTACGAAGTCGTTGCTATCAAGGACAAGTACTGTGCGTACTCAACACAGCAAACAGACAAGCGCGACAAGAAATAAACCCCCGGGTTTCTTCATCTTTGATTTTCATGACAATGTTTTATTCTCATTGGGTCCTTGGACGGTCCTTGTTGTTTTTACATTATGGGAAAGATGATAGAGAGCGGCTTTTTCTTGGGTCCCGCTCTTTGATGTGTATATATGCATGCTTGTTTTATACCATGGCACGGCGTTGCTTCTCGCNTTTTTTTTGAATACAGCTCAAACGGGAAAAAATCAGGTGGTTTTCTTAAGATGTGTTGGTCACGGCTCTTTTTTCGCTGTTTGAGTGGATGATGGATTTTTGCGTATGCTAGATTGTAAAGGAGAGGTAATGGAAAATTCTGGTCTTTTTCTAATTTGATATATACATCTTTTTCCCCGTGATAAAATGTTGATCATGCAATCCCTTCAGATGCTATGGAAACAGAAACTCATGCTACCTTTGTCGCATAAACGCAAATTTTCGTGTCCCGCGATCCATTACTCATCGTCTTCACCTACAACTTCGATCGTCTTAATCAAGGAGCCGCCGATGCGCGCAATCTCCAGCAGCACCGCCTTGCGGTTGACCTCGACAACATCGCCATCCTCGCCCTCGACGCCACAAAGGTTGTACGGCAGGCCGGCCCGAAACTTGGACGGCTGGAGGCGCGGGTTCCAGAGCGCCGCGATTGTCGAGTCGTCGGCCGCGCCGCCGGGGAAGAAGACGAGCGTG
>JANAKD010000991.1:0-10816 GCA_027627215.1 Lecanicillium saksenae | reverse complement strand
CCAGTGGGCGATGGCGGCCCGGGCAAATCCCACCTCCTGGCCGCCGGATCAAACCCACCCGGACACGGCTAGAGCCACAAGAAATGAGGCTCATTGATGTTGGAACGAAAACCAATCGGGCATTTGGTGAGATTGATTTGCCAAAACCAGGGCAGAATGGATACGCGATGAGAATTTAGGCGCGAGGCAACGACAATTCAAGGCCAATGCGTCGTCTTGCTCAAGTATAAAGACTGATGTAAAGTAAAGGAAGAGACTAGTATACGTTCAACTAATACATCATCCTCTACAATTCACTCTCTTCACTTATACACTTATACACTTACAAAAACCACACATCAAGCCACCACTCCCAAATCACCATCTCAACTGCACACCATGTCCAAGCCTACTCTCATCTTTGTCCCTGGCGCCTGGCACCGTGCCGAAACCTGGGACAAGGTAATTGCTGAGGTCACCCCCAAAGGTTATAAAGGCATTGCCGTCACACTTCCCTCAACACTTAGCGATCCTACCGCCACCTTTGGTCAGGATGTCAAGGCCGTCCAAGAGGTCATCCGTCAAGAGACTGAGAGCGGCAACAATGTTGTCCTCGTCATCCACTCTTACGGTGGCCAGGTGGGCAACAGTGCCGTCAAGGGCTTCTCTCGCAAGTCTGAGGGTCGCGCCGACGCCAGGGGCAACGTAATTGGCATCGTCATGATGGCGACAGGCTTCACTGTTACCGGCATTGCCTTTCTCACTGCCATGGGAGGTACGCCGCCCCCGTCTTGGAAGATGAACACGGAGACGGGCTTTGCCGACATCGTCGCCGAGCCGCGCGACATGCTCTACCACGACCTCCCCGAGCAAGAGGGCATGGAATGGGTTGCCAAGCTGACCCAGCACTCGCTGCTGTCGTTAACGGGCGATGGCGAGTATGCCTACGCCGGCTGGCAGGATGTGCCGACCTGGTACCTCAAGACGGTCGAGGACCACGCGCTGCCTGTCGCGCTGCAAGAGTGGACGATTCAAGTCGCGCGCGATGCTGGCGCTGATGTGACGGACCGCGGTATGAACACTAGCCACTCACCCATGCTGAGTCGACCCAAGGAGGTCGGCGAATTCATCGACGAGGCTGCTCAGTACTTCGTGAGCAAGTAGTCTAAAAGAGACTGTACGTATGTATTATTAGAAATGTTCCACTCTAGAAAATTGTGTAAATATTCAATCAATTTTACAAACCATCGCGTACCTATCTATGCAACCTAAAGGAGTTATGCACCTCATCGCAGTAAACAGTCATGCACTTCATCCCAGCTAATGCGCGAGCAATGGTGCCCTCACTTACATTATGTTGTTGCTTTGTGTGCAGGCAGAACTAAATGCGGTCACACCTACCTAGCACGCTTCTAGAATAAGCAACATTCACTCAAACGACTAGCTGGACAGTGACGGCAAAACTGCAGCCATATTGACCATCTCATCTGCGAACCGGTTTCTTGCTGAACAAACCAGGATTACTAGCGCGGCACACCTGCAACCGAATTGAAGTCTCAATGCGAGACACACCTCGCTCGCATACATCGCCACCCGCCTAAAGTGAACGAGTTCAAATATCGGAAATAGTCTTATTCCCATTGAAGGTTGTGCCTGGCCGCCTACTATGGCGGTATTCCGTCCGTCCGTTGTCAGTGTGGTGGTGGCTACCGGTCGCGCTTCTCCAGTATTACCCTTTTCGGCATCAGGGAATCTCTACGCGCCAGCCACCGGTTCCAGCTCCCAGATAGAAAAGCAGCTCGAATCCTATAGTTTCGTCGACGATTAAATCTGTAAATCGCTTACTCTATTCCTTGTCATTTTCTTATATTCCATTAATAGTCACCCCAGTCACTACCGAGCATGTCCCCGAGCGCCCTCAGCCTGCCGCAAGGCACAAGTGTCGCCGCCACCTTTAAAAAAGATGACGACCCAAAAGTCGGCCTCGTCTTGAACCAGTTCAGATGCTTGATTGCAGACCTCTGCCAGCAATTTAATGGCGGACACCCAGGGTAAGTGGTGGTGGCGTCCCGCGGGGACACGGCTAATACCCTACATAGAAGCGCGATGGGAATGGCCGCGATTGGCGTCGCCCTGTGGAAGTACGTCATGAAGTACTCGCCCAGTAACCCCGACTACTTTAACCGCGATCGATTCGTACTCTCAAACGGACACACGTGCTTGTTTCAGTACACATTTTTGCACTTGGCCGGCTATAAGGACATGACGTTTGAGCAGCTCAAGTCGTACCACTCATCACGGCACGACTCCATCTGCCCAGGCCATCCTGAAATTGAAATCGAAGGCATCGAGGTCACGACAGGTCCTCTGGGCCAGGGCGTGGCGAACGCTGTTGGTCTAGCCATGGCCACGAAGAATCTGGCGGCCACCTACAACCGACCCAGCTACGACCTCGTAAACAATACCACCTACTGCATGATTGGCGATGCTTGCCTTCAAGAGGGTGTTGCTCTTGAAGCGTTCCAAGCTGCTGGTCACTGGAAGCTGAACAATCTGGTTGTCATATACGATAACAACCAAATCACGTGTGACGGCAGCGTGGATCTGTGCAATACCGAAGACGTGAATGCCAAGATGCGAGCGTGCGGCTGGGAGGTGATTGAGATTGCCAACGGCTGCTACGATGTCGAAGGCATTGTCAAGGCCCTTCTGAAGGCCAAAGAATCGCAAGACCAACCAACATTTATCAACATTCGCACAGTCATTGGTATTGGCAGCAAGAGAGCGGGCGACGCCAAGGCGCATGGCGCCGCATACGGCAGTGACGACGTGCGCAGCATCAAGAAAGCTTTTGGAATGAATCCCGACGAGCATTTTGTCGTTCATGAAGAAGTCTACGCCTATTTTGCGGACATTAAACCACGAGGTGAGGCGCTGGAGAAGGAGTGGAATTCTCTCCTCGAGGCCTACAGCCGGAACCACCCAGAATTACACAGCGAATTCAAGCTACGAATGGAGGGGAAATTCCCAAAAGACTGGAGAAGCATTATTCCCGAAAAGGGAATCTTTTCCAAGGACCCCATCGCTTCCCGCAAATCGGCTGGCCTCATCTGCAATCCACTTGCGGCCAATCTCAACAATTTCATGGTGGGCACCGCGGACTTGTCACCATCAGTTGCCATGAGCTGGAAAGATAAAGTTGATTTTCAGCATGTAAGTTTGCAATGACTCAACCGAAAACGACGCTAATGAATTAGCCCAATCTCAAAACACAGTGTAGCATCAATGGGAATTATTCTGGTCGATACATCCACTACGGTGTCCGCGAGCACGCCATGGCCGGGATTGCGAATGGCCTCGCCGCTTTCAACAAGGGGTCTTTCCTACCAGTCACATCTAGTTTTTTCATGTTTTATATTGTACGTTGTTGAAGTTCTGCACGATTTCCACCCTCTTTGTACTAACCGTGCGAAAAGTATGCTGCGCCGGCCGTTCGCATGGGCGCCCTCCAAGGCTTGCAAGCCATCCATATTGCGACCCACGATTCCATCGGTACCGGAGAAGACGGTCCGACCCATCAGCCAATCGCTCTGCCGCAGTTGTACCGGGCGATGCCCAATATTCTCTACATTCGACCCTGCGACACGGAGGAGACGGCGGGAGCCTTCGCCGCGGCTCTGGAGGCGAAGAATACGCCCACCATCATCTCCCTCTCCCGCCAGAATCTACCACAGTACCCAGAGAATTCATCCCGAGAGGGTGTGCAAAAAGGCGCATATGTATTCATTGAGGAGCGGGACGCCGACGTGACTCTGATGGGGGTGGGCGCTGAGCTGGCGTTCGCCGTCAACGCCCGCACGGTGTTGCTTGAAAAATGCGGCATCAAGGCTCGCGTGATCTCTTTCCCATGCCAACGCCTATTCGATGCGCAGCCACTCGAGTACAAGCGAGAGGTGCTCCAGTACCGCAGCACCGCCCCGCGGGTCATTATCGAGGCGTACGCCGTAAATGGCTGGGAGCGGTATGCGGATGCGGGATTTTCCATGGCCTCGTTCGGCAAGAGCTTACCGGGAAGTGATGCGTACAAATATTTTGGTTTTGACGAAGATATCATCGCGGCAGAGGTGGCGAAGCTGGTGGCTGATGTAAAGAGGGACGGCATAGAGTCACTGCACGGCGAATTCAGGGATCTGAACCCGATCAAGGAACATTATTAAACTTAGTGGATTTATATTGATACAAGAATAATGAATAATGCTCAGAAAGTGTTGTACATTGTTTGCCATTGTCCGAATGGTTAGTGCAGAATACAGGTGTGGTTTGGTCTTGAGTTGGGTGTGATCATTCGTTGGCTTGGATCATGGGTATGTCATTGTCGCCATCAGGACAAGGCTCCCAGTCCATAACATTGGAGTCATTATTATCGGAACCAAAATCATGTGATAATCCAGAATCAGTAGAAAGAGTCGTTTGGTTGTTAGTGCCCGCCACGTCGGACATGATTCTGTCCTCAGGCTCTTCAGCTTGCCAGTCCATGACCCCAAAATTGGCGTCTGAATTTCTGGGAGATACGGATAGCTCTTGCGCCTCTGTTGCCTTCTCCATATTATTGATAAGGGCCGTTTTCAAGATTTTGTGCCATTGGATAGCAGTAAGTGGTTGAGGCATGGTGAGGAAGGCGCGTTGTTGGTTGTTTTCGTTTTGGTCAGTTGTCTTGATAGCAAAGTAAAGTGAGCAAGTTTTTTGTTTTTGTTTTTAAAAAGTTGAAAGTATCATCTGGGCACTTCGAGTACTTATATTACAGTCGTTCTTTATGATTATGAAGGCATCTTGGTGGCTTTTGTGTTCCAAGCCACCAAACTATATTATACCTATCGACATCAAACTTCAGGAGGCTGAAATCCCCATTATATAAAAAGGCACGCGCAAATTTTTCCAGCGGTCTTCAATATAATATCAATTTCGGGGCGAGTGGTTCATCTTGGCATCCCTTCAACACTTCACGCCCGCGTCTTCTACACTCTTGTCTGCAGCCCGCGCAACTTCTGTCAACAGACATCTCATTGCTTGGCAGTTGTGTTTATTCTGATAAAAGTCAGACAATAACGGAGGAACGCCAATCACCTATTCTCAACGTCTTTTTTTCTCGTTCAGTGCCACGGTGTAACGATTCAGAATGGCTGCTCCGTCCACAACGACGGCCGCAGTGGCTGTTCAAAAAGTGAAAGTAGCGTTTGAAGAACAAATGAGGGATGGCCCAGTTCTACTCGACCAACAATACTTTCTTGACAAATATTGGGCGATACTGGAAGAAATCCCAGAGGCTCAAAGAAATTATGCCCGCAGCTGTATACGAGAGGAGATTTTTCGCCGGGGTAACGACCAAAAGCAAGTCGGCTTGCGCGAGTGGATTCGGACATTTGACCTTGAGGATACATTTTTCTTGAACGAGGATACTCAGCGTCAGCGTTATCGCGACATTGAAGAGTCTCTAAGTAAAACAGAACTCGAACGCGATTCTTGGGAACAAAATTTCAATGCAATGGCCGTTCTGTTTCAGGACAGGTCGCTGCAGCGGGATGCGGACAAGTTCTTCGCCAAGCATGCCAAGGATATGAAAAGCGTCGTTGGCCTTCAAACTGAGATCGATCAGAAGCGCGCCGAGCGCCGATATGATGCCATGCGGCTCAGAAGACTGGAAATATCTAGCCGTCCCGACCATGATAGAATTAGCAACAAGCCGATTCTGAATATCAATATCGGCAGCCTCGAGGAGGAAGCCAACCTTCGCGTCTACACCGGGCTGTATGGTACCTCATTCTACTGTGGCCACCCAGGTGGCACCTACATCTTTCGCTATGAGGATCCTGCTTGGCAGAAAGCTACGGAAGCTGTCAATCACAATGTGTGGGAGGCTTTCCCTCACACGCAGCCCACTATACCCTGGATTGATGACTATTCCCAGTTACTGGACAAGGAGGCAAGCCATACGCGCAAGAAAGCACGCGAGAATTTCACTTACTGCGGACATGTACCACGACCCAAGTCAGAGTACCTGATGCGCCTGAAGAAAATTCACGGCCGTGTCATCCATATGATTGCTGCTACCCTTACTTACTACAACTGGCGCAACGTGACGGATGAGCCTGACATGGTTGGTCCACTGGGTGACCGGGTGTGCAGCATCACCCGCCTAGAGCTCGGCATTCTCCTCGCACATTGGGACATTCAATTTGCAAGCGGATTTGACGTCCCAGACGATGTGCGCAATGTCTTTCGGGAGAGCCCTGTCGTTGCAGAATTTGTGCACCTCGTCAACAAGCTTGCGCCGACTGAAGACGGACCCGACACCAAAGGGGTACGGGCGCTCGTGGACCTCCTTACCCTAACCACACGATGGACCACGGATCAATTGGTTCAACTGGAGGAAAAATGGCAGGGGCATGTTGCTAGGTGCCTGTTACTCGACAATCATCAAGTTATGGCGTGTTTTGGGTTCGTCGGGCCTGATACGGTAAGTAACCTTCCCCAGCGTAGCGCCACAATGTGGCTCAGGCGGCCACATTTTTTTCCGCCCCATCAGTCCCTGAGCTGGGAGCTAACATTTTCGTAGAATATCCATGAGCACTTTGGCCCCAGCACATTTGAACTCGACCCAAACCATCCCAACGCAAGATATTTGATTACTCACGATTTCGGTGAGCGTGTCAAAGAGGGGTACAAATTGGTCCACGAACTGGAATTGAAGTGGAAAGTTTTCGAGCGCGAGAGACGACAGACACGTGCCCAGAACCACTCTCAGGGGACTGGGACCGCAGGAAAGTCGCTGCCAGGCAACATCGCAGGATCGAAACAAGCTGCGTCGCCAATTGACGAGTCGCAAGCTTCATCGAGCACGCCTTCGCAAACCACACAGACGAGCACCGAGCCCCCCGTGAAGCGCGGGCGCGGACGACCGAAGGGTTCCAGAAACAGGCCCAAGATTTAGAACCGATCGGGATTTCTTGTTGGAACGACTACGACCTTGCACACCTCGGTTTTGAAAAATGGCTTCGACAAACTCCATCACACGTCTGTTTGGCAGCCTCTCGCTGCTGACGGCTCCTCGCACAACCACCGCCATGATGTCGACCACGCGATCCTTTTCGACGACCTGCGCGCGCAAGTACGCCACGACCGAGCACGTCGGCACCCGCCTGGTCCCCGTCGACGAGGACTTTGCCATCAACGAGAACATCTACGGCCTCAGCAACACCGAGCCCAAGAAGTCCCGAAAGTCCAAGGAGAACTCGGTCGAGGACCGCAAGGTCCGACACTACACGGTCAACTTTGGTCCCCAGCATCCCGCCGCCCACGGCGTGTTGCGTTTGATTCTCGAGCTCAATGGCGAGGAAATCATCCGTGCCGACCCTCACGTCGGTCTGCTGCACCGTGGTACCGAGAAGCTGATTGAGTACAAGACCTACCTCCAGGCTCTGCCGTACTTTGACCGTCTCGACTACGTCTCCATGATGACCAACGAGCAGTGCTTCGCCCTCGCCGTCGAGAAGCTGCTCAACATTGAGATCCCCGACCGTGCCAAGTACATCCGTACCCTGTTTGGTGAAATCACCCGTATCTTGAACCATCTCATGTCCGTTCTCTCCCACGCCATGGACGTTGGTGCCCTTACTCCTTTCCTGTGGGGTTTCGAGGAGCGTGAGAAGCTCATGGTAAGTTTTGCTGACGGTGCTGCGCGCTTTACCTCGAATCAAGCCATTGACCATCAATTAGGAATTCTACGAGCGTGTTTCTGGTGCCCGTCTTCACTCGGCCTACGTTCGCCCCGGCGGTGTCCACCAGGACATCCCCGTCGGTCTTCTCGACGACATCTACCAGTGGGCCACCCAGTTCGGTGACCGCATCGACGAGACCGAGGAAATGCTTACGGACAACCGTATCTGGATTGAGCGTCTGCGCGGTGTCGGTGTCCTGCCCGCCCGCGAGGCCTTGAACTTGTCTTTCACCGGTGTTATGCTGCGTGGCTCTGGTGTCCCCTGGGATATCCGCAAGAGCCAGCCTTACGACGCCTACGACAAGGTTGAGTTCGACGTCCCCGTCGGCACCAACGGTGACTGCTACGACCGTTATCTCTGCCGCATGGAGGAGTTCCGTCAGTCCCTGCGCATCATCCACCARKGCCTGAACCAGAGCCCAGCCAAACAAGAATCAGGCTCACTAGCTGCCACAAGGTGGTTCCACTTTAATGCAGTCGCGCCCGTGGCGCTCTTCCAGCCCCAGCCAGCCTGCAGCTCGCAAGCACGCAAGCAATCAAGCAAAGCAACTGGGACAATTGATGAAATGAATGCCGCAAAGAGGCTGTGCGGTACAATGAGAGCGCTACCATGGTCCTGTTCTGTAAGGCCGGCACCTACGCTAGCGATTTGCTGCGTTGGCCGTGAATACGAGGCGCAGCAACGCCTGGTTGGCAGATGTCGCAGCGGCAGGGCTGAAAGGCTGGCTTTTTTTCTTTCTTTCTTTCTTTCTTTCGAGGCAGATGTATATGTATACATGTTCGGCACGTATGCAATTCAATAGAAATCCTTCACCGAAAGTCGCCCGCCCGTTGTGCCGCCAAGAACCACCAACCTACCTACCCCTCAGCGGGTGAACCGCCAAGTGACAACTGCCGCTCCCAAAACTCAATCGCATCATGCCCCTTGGGATGAACTCTATTATCGTTGCCATGGAACCGCATTCGGTAAAAAAGGGTATTGCATGCGAAGACATTACTTTATCGCCCATTTCATTTCTGCTTCAAATATCGTTCCTCGTCCCAGTCCCTCGCCACTCACCATCATTCTTGAATCAGCGCGCCTGTCAACGCCTCGCACTACTACGTAAAACCAGTCAGCTCCCTACCATGAGCATGACAAGGGTCCCCTCGCCGAGCGCCCAGCAAGCCCCCCCCTTGTTAGAGCCATCTTGCCCGAGTCAACTGCGGCATCTAGACCTCTTTCTCTCCTTAATCAATTTTCATTCCCCGTTTTGGGCTGGACCAAGCATCTCATTCTCGTCTTTCCTTTTCTCCATCTATACCCCTTGCCATTATTAGAGAGATCACACGTGCGGTTCGACTGCCAAGATGGGAGCGGTTGGTTTTTCCATAATGGGCATTGTTCAAAATTGACCGAAATGAGTAAAAACTTAAAGTACAAGACATTTCCTTACCTGGCCACCCTATCTGCACAAGTGACCACGCTCCCCTTCCGTTGCTGGAACGAGATGCCCCAACTAGGCACCACCCGAGACACCCATATGCTATTCTAAGAAATAAAAACGCACCAGCAGCAGCTAGACTAACCCACTCCCCCCAAAAACCCGCGCGCCACAGCCTCGTCTGCCCGTTTGCGCTGCACTACCTATTGAACCGAGCAAAAATGGGAACAAAATAAAATAAAATTCAATTCTTTTTAGATTTCACCATTTTTGCCAAAGTGGATGGCCTTTTACGATCTTGGCGTTCTTCTTGCCTTGATTTTGCTGAATACATTCCCCATATCGCCTCCACACCGAGAATCATTCTGCCCTACAGCTCGCCATGCTTGCCCCGTTCATTCAGCCCTCTCCTCCCTCTCATTACTCTCTCCGTGCTGCATGAACTCGCCGCCTCAGAAATGGACCGTTGCCAATCGCCCATTACTCGTTTCAGTATGGATGCTCAGTTTCCCTTCATTTCACATCTGTGACCCACGAAAAAAATCTCTCAACCCACCCATCCCAGATCCCAGCTCGCCCAGCCTTGATTCTCCTCTTTTCGACCGACAAAAAATCTCACCACACACCAGCTCCAGTCGCTCATTTCCGTCCATCTCCGTCGCCGTGCGCTAGCTCCTTCGTCCTGCGACCAACTGCATGTCCAAGCACGCACATCCACGCCTTTGAAAAGTTTCCGTTTCAGGCTCCCGTGCTTTGCGTGGGTTTTGCGAACCACTCCTCCCGACGGGCCAAACACGTTCAAACGACGCTAGGAAGCGCCCATCCTGCAGGGCTGCCTCACCGAGTTTGAAAAATGAGCTCATCTTTGGGCTTTGCCTTTTTATTCATTATTTGGTACTACCTATGCAATATTCCTAATGCTCTACCTGTGCAACCAGTGAAAAGATGGGAAGAATAAGAAATAAACGATAATGCCTCCAGTCAACGCCAAGTATAATACGAGAAAGAAGCCTAGAAAAACGACATCATAACCTCGTTACAGCTCCATCTCGACGTCTTCCTGTCTGATGGGCAGCTCAACCGGAAACTCGCCGCCGTTTGCCGGCAGCAGCAGCCCTCCTCCATTCGTCGTTCCGTTGGTTCCCACGCCGTTCGTATCTCCAACGTCTTTGCCTCCTGCTCCTGCTCCTCCTCCTCCGCCGCCCACATGACGGTACACCCGTATCGTGTGGTCCTGGCCCGCGCTCACCATCGTCTCCCCGTGCACGTCCACCCAGAAGCAGACGCCGTCCTCGTGGCCCGCCACCCGCTGCAGCACGTTCTTGCTGATGACGTCCCAGAGCACGATGTCGCCGTCCTCGCTCGCCGACGCGATGAACGGCGCGCCCTCCAGCACGCCAAAGCACCCGCCCACCGCGAATTTCTCGTTCTTGTGACCTTGATACGTCTTCTTCACGCTGCCCGCCACGTAGTCCCACAGCCGGATGCAGTTGTCCAGGTTGAAGGCCAGCACGAACCGGCCGTTTGGCGAGAAGCACACGTTGGCCACCGCGGGGTTGTCTTCGTGCACGAGCGTCCGCAGGCATTGGCCTGTCCCCGAGTCCCAGATGCGACTACATCCAATCACATTAGCATTGTT
>JANAKD010000990.1:0-10830 GCA_027627215.1 Lecanicillium saksenae | reverse complement strand
CCCTGCGCAAGGCCGTCGAGGAGGACATGCAGCTGGAGAAGACGACCGTCTCCTTCAACGGCAGCGTCATCGAGAAGAACCCGGGCTACCTCGAAAACTGCCAGCGCTACATCACCGAGCTGCTGCAGAGCCAAGGATACGCCAAGACCCGCAGCATCGAGCTCGTCCCCGCCAAGGAGAGCTCTCTCATTGGAGCCGCCGTTACTCTTGCATGCATCAACTCGGAGGCATAATTGTATTTACAAGACCTCCCGCACGTTGATTTGCACATGATACCTCTGTCATTATTGGGTTACTGTCTATATTTATTCTGTGTATTTTTTTCATCTCTCTCTTGGTTTCTCTTTTTTTTCATCAGCTTTTTGAGCTTTTTTCTACGAAGCATTGGGGTGTGCGACCAAGACGTCAGCATACATAGAGGCGCAGGCTAGCATTGTTTGAATTGTTTCCCAAGGCGTATCTTTGGACTGTTTATATTTCAAGGGCCAGGAATACAAATTCCAAAATATATCTTATCAAAGACTACCACGAAGCATATGCCGCAGTGAAAGTACCGTGAGCAGAGTAAATTGAAGTTGCTGTACATTCAAATGCGAATTTGATGTTACTTAATGTTTTAAATTGTGTTTTTCATTATAGTTTAACTTGAGCAAACCTTTCCTCTATCATTGCTCTTATGGGCTTGCCACTTCCACAGCCAAGTGCCTTAAGGAACGAAGCGACGAAAGGTCTTATGCCACATCCCGCCTTCTCTTGGACAAAAGTCACGTACTTTTTCGCCTGACCTCGCGTGTATTCCCCGTTCGGAAGCCGAATTCATCGTATTAACACGCGACAGACACTCTTGTCTTGTTAAGCCACTGTAGCTCTTTTAAAACGAAATTCATTTGACGATTTCAGCCGTTAGTTACGGTGACTTTCACCATATAATACATACAGTCATGGACAAAATGGGCTTCCACTTTCTCTAACGTATTCAATTTTCTAACGAATTTCAACCGAGACAAAAAGAAAAAAAAAGTCCCCCCGGAGGAAACTTCTTAAAAGGGATCTTAAAGCGGAACAAGCTTATTTTAAGTACCTCGAGCATGATCGGACGTTTTTTTTTTTGGGCGGTCGCTATGATGTTTTGGAGGTGCGACGTGGCATGCGGCTCGTGGATTAAGAGAGAAGTATGTGGAGAGCTGGTAGAAGGCCATTTTGTATATTGTACACACAAAGGCCAAATTAAATATCACTTTTTTATTAATTGAGGAAAATACTTGGCGCCTTTTCAGGCGTGTGGTAACCACTGCTGTACCCTCTGGTCCTGCTACGTAATAGCTGCAATTCTCCCGATATTGGCGAGGCTAGTTGCAAGCTCTCTTCTGCTGCTACTGACGCGGGGAACGCTTAGAGTAGTACCGAATATATGCTCAGCGCGATTACCGCAATGCAAAAAAAAAAAAAAAAAAGGCCAGCAGTTGATTCAAATCTGTCTTAGACAGGCAGGACTTCTTGTGCTTGCTCAATACCGAGAGCAATAATGGTGAACACCTCCTACTCATCCCGATTTTACGGAGTAAGTTTCTGGAGCTCACGGGTGTCCAGACGGTCGAGACGGCCACAGATATAATTGAGCAGTTTTGGCTCTCCAGGCTGCAATGAAATCTTTCATCTACTTGGCTTGCAGTGGCTCATCATTGTGGGTCGGCGAAGCCGATTGCTGTGCTAGTAATGCAGTGTGCCGAACCGAGACTCGGAATATAAATGTTTCAGTCGTCGCATTAACCTTATTAATAACTCATATATATGTAAAANGGGGGGGATTTAAAGTTGAATTCTTTCACGTCTCCCGCACTCCAGCATTTTCTTCTTTTTCGCTGCTACCTGCCCAACTGTTTTATAACCCTCGCCGAAGGAAGCCAGACAAGACATAAGAAATGCGAACGTTTTTTCTCCTAACGATGCTTATTAAAGCATCTATAGCTTTGCCAGCTCCTACCGATGATTTTAAAGCATATTCTGAGCTCGAGGAAGCACTGGATGCCGTTGGCAAGCAATATACAGACCAGAGCGGTGTCCAGGACTATGTGAAACGTCTTCAGGCAGATGTTGCTGCATCCGAGGAGGCTGTTAAGGAGGGCGACACGAAAAAAATGGCCTTGTCGGTAAAAAAACTTGCCGACGACACTGAAGAAGGGGCACATACTGTCGAGTTCAATGACGCACTCTTTCAGCTTGCTGCACAGACGGCCCCATCTGCCCTGCGAAGATTGGAACACGCTTTTGAAGCCGGGGTATGTGATCTGTGTTCATGCGAAAGATAGTTATTGTGTCATATTAACGGTAGTGTAATTTAGGAGGGTTCCGCTCAAGACGAAACTAAGCTTATGTTAACGTTCGGCCAGCTTGTAAGTGGCAGTAATACTGGAAAGCGGTTATTGTGATGTTGTACTGATTATATCGTGACGATTAGCTAGATGCGAGTCTTCCATCATGAGGTTCAACCTGAATTTGCATGGCAATTTGATGGTTGCCAATGAGGCGACTCACCACCAAATATTAGGCCGAGGTGCATAAACTATACACCTAGCTGGGTCTTTCACTCGTTCAAGATGGAACCATAGATATTATAAGCGGTATATAGTTCAAGATGGTGTATTTGGACCTTGAGTTTCCATGGTACATGTGTGGAAGATGGTCGCACTAGCGCTAGTAGCGTCTACACAATACTGGACTTTCACTCACCAATATTCCCAGTCCTTGACTTAACCGCTAATGTGAACTGCTGGTACAGTTGTGTAAGCCAGTGGTAGGTAGCGGCGGATCGTAGGTTTGCATGCCACTGTAGTAACTCTATTTCCACGGGCAGCAGTGCCGAACTCTCATTAATTCGTACGCTATTTCGCCACTAAATTTATTCGAATATCACCTCCATAGGTCGGGGCCCGTACATAACCAGGGTCAAGGATGACATCATTTACAGCTTTGCGCCTGAGATGATGGCTTTAAAGACGACGGCCTATTAAAGCCTTGGTGTAAATATCAGCGTGGATTAGGTAGCTGCGTTGCATAGAGGTGACTCGCAGCCGAAGAATCAACTGCCCAGACCGGCGTTTCATTGCCTGAAATGGCAAAGAGATGACGTACCTAAGCACCGGGAAGCAACATAAATTGGCACACCTCTCAAAAAAAAAAATGCTTCTAATATTTAAACGCTGTCTGAACAACTCCATAACCCAAATTCGTTCCTCAAGGCTATTTTTGGGCAGCTGGCCGCCTGCGGGCTGCGTCTCTCGTCAATGGGTACGCGCCGCGTCAGGTGACCACCTGAGTGGTTCGCGCGTCGCCACCACTTTAACCAGGCGCGTCACTAAACAAATAGGCAACCAAGCCTTTTAGCCCGCGACGGCCTCCAGCAGCACGCAAGGCAGATACAACTAAATTTGCTCTATTTAAACCAGGGAAAAAAAATTGCTATAATCAGTTATGCTTCCTTTTTAGCGACGGGTACCTACATTTTATACCAATTTATACGACTCGCTCTACACACCGCGCACCATGGGCGAGGGGCTATTTCACGAATGCGCAATCGCGTTTGTGCCAAGCAGCACGCTCACGCCCAAATCGATCAGCGAGGTACGCAAATCTAAAACTAGGTAATTTTCTAGAGAGAAATGCGTTCTGACTTGCTGCTTTTCGCGGATCATGCAGCTCTCCGCCATCCTCGAAGATAATGGCGCCGAAATCCTCGAGCCGCGCCGCAACGGCACCATCGCCATCGACAAGGTCACGCACATCGTCTCGAGCACCATCGACTTTGAGCAGTACACCGAGTCGCAGGCCGTCATGATCCCCGTCGTTACGACGCACTGGATCACGGCCTCGGTCGCGCCGGCCGCGCCCTGCTCGTGGAAGATTTGCAGCCACTTCTCCGGAGGGCTAAAGTCTGGGTACGTGGCGTGGACGTTGTGAAGACCATCCAGGCCGTCTAGTTTTGAAAAAGTCATTGTCAGCTTTTGACGTGATGTGTATGGTAGTTTCTGCAGCGCGACGTACGGAAGTGATCAAACTTGAGGTCCTTCTCTTCCAGAGGGTGCTCGGCGCCGAGGGCAACCAGAGGCTTGCAAGCCTTGAGAGCCTCAAAACCCTCAGGACGGCCGTTGGCCTTGCGCCAGGCCATCTCTTTCTCAATAACCTGCATCATACCAACGACGTTGCGTCCACAGCTGTTCCCGGTTAGTAGAGCGCGGCGGCATAGCGTCGGATTGTCAAGACTCACCATTCCAGCGGGACATTGCCGTAAGTAACGGAGATCATGAGAAGCTCTATCTCTTCCTTGCTGGCGCTCAGAGCCAACAGCATAGCCATGACATCATCCACACCTTTTGCCAGCTGTCAGTGTCGTCGTCCTGTCGTGACTGGGCTCGTACTTACCGGGATCAGTGTCAATGATGATCTTGCGGGGAGCCATGGTGCAATGTTGTAGGTAATCAAAGATATTCAGCCAAAAGTAATGAAGCAAAGCAACCTATAAAAGAAGATTGGAACAGCAAAAAATGACTACAAAAAGTTCGAGTTAGCGGCTAGTTGGGCAAAAAGCTTGTGGAGAGACCCCGCAGTCTTTGTTCTTGACAGGTGAGGTTGTACAATGGCATCTCTAGCATATATATAACTCGGAAAGCTAATTTTACTTACATGAGATCTTGCTTAGATTTGTACTGAATACGATATCAAGATCCGGATTGCTGATGCAGGAGTGCAGCCCAAGGCGCGCAAATGAATCTGGATGCCTTTTCGGATACATGTGTGGTGGGTCGCGGCGCGGCGTATTTTGACTCAACTGGCCGACGCCCCCTCCACGGCGGAAAGCTTACGGGCGTCTCCGGCCGGGGAAGAGCTCAAGATGCTGCAACATTTCAATGGCAGCCCTGTGAAGAACCAAGCTTGTTCATTCAAGCAGAAACAGGCTAGAAATGTCAACGGAGCCTTTTCAGAGATATTCTGGCGCGCCCTTGCATGCGAACCGCGTGTGGGATGGTTCGCAGCGCCGCATTGCATGCTGCACATCTGACCGAAACAGGCGGGCTAGCCTGAAAAACGACATCTTGTGGCGCACCGCCCGCCCGGAGATATATCTTCTGGACTCCATGCAATTTATATTACAAAGATACACTTGCAACGTGGCTCTCCGCCACTATTGCGATCTACGGTGAGATGGGACTGACATATTAACCCAGGAAGGCGACTGCAGCCTACTGCTACCAAAGTAGAAGTAATGATACGCATGATTTGTCAATTAAAGAGACAAAATCAGTATGCTTGTATGTCTCGTTACCTTGGCGCCCGGCGCTTTAGGAACAATAAAGTTTAATTTATGGCGTCGCGTACATAACCTACGCCGTTCCAACTTTGCGTCCGAGAGCGAGAGAGGCCGAGATGGTACGCAGTCTTTCTCAGAAAGTCTCTCGCTGAGGATTGCTTAGAGAGTTGGAAATATCATCGTGAATGATCTGTCTTGGTGCCCAGGGATTTTCGTATGAAGAGACTTCGTGGTGCCGCGCTGGAGAGTATATGCGCAAACCAGTGATGGACACATTATGTTTTGGGATTACAATAAGTAAAGTGCTATGTGGAACAAGAAAGACGGTGAAATTGTCATTGTTAAAATACAATGCCGAAGAACCGTATACGTATTCTGAACAAGAGGTGGCAGGACAGCCAGGACAGACAGGACAGACAGGGGCCGGACAGGGAATTCTTCGATTAGACTACCAAAATATTCGTGAAAAGCACAATGATTCGCCTTGTTTTCGGGATAGACGTAGCTAGACAGGCGACTGAAGCAGGCAGCGATGTCGCGGATTTCGGAATTGTCTGGGTTGACAATCCAGCGATCGTTACGATGCCAATCTGCGATGGACAAGTCAGATTCGGTCTTTCTGGAACAAGGCGAATTGTTGTACGAGGTGCATGGGCAAGAATAAGGAAGAATGACGAAAAAGATTCTCAACCAAGCGGTGCAGAGCGTGTCGTACACGGAAGCTGCTGCCATGTAATCTGCGGGCATGACTGGTTCTTGAGGGCTCCGGAACACCAGCAAAGTGTTGGAGGGTGAGAAAAGACCTGCCCCAGCCGACTGTATACAAATCCCGGGTATCTCTGGAAAGATTTGTCGTTTGATAAAGTGGTTGTATTTTTGCAGCCGTTCGACGCGACTGTTACGCGCCGGTGCCAAACACATGTGTCGGCTGCCATCACCACTTATAAAAGTGTCCTTGTACTAGCGATGTCCAATTCACAACGCATACCAATAGGAGATCCGTGAATGTACTTCTTTTGCTCATCATTTTCACTGTGACGTCCAGAAAAGCAATGGAACTGGTGGCAACGCTCAGAGCTGAGACAATAATCACACCAATACCCAAGCTGGATATGCCGGCTCGTTCAAGACTTCACGGGCTGTTTTGTCGGCGGGTCTATTCACGTCGAGCAGATAACCAGAGGCTCCCGGAAACCGAGTTGCAGATTCCCCACAGTGAGTCAATCCAAGATGTAGTGCGTAATTTGCCCTAGGCAGCCGTCAAGTCCCAACACTTGACCCAGCCGGAAACTAGGCTCTTGTTAACTCCGATCTGATAATGTTGGCGTCGCATTCTCCCCAGCTACCCCGCTTATCTGATCCCTCCACGTACAATGGCATTCCCAAAAGTTCACTAACATCAAATAAATTAACCACGTAATTCACGGCAGGCTGGTAAGTGAGAAGGGGTGACTCTACGTCCGAGCCGAATCCGACCATGCCAGCTATAAAAATGCAGCACAAAGCCATGCCGACCGCTGTTGAATCAACACCTCCACGTCCTCTTGCCAACCCAGTCATTTGAGATACTTTGCCTCATTTATATACACACATATACCCTCGCTTTCATCTCCAAATCATGTCTTCCCCAATGCCACTCTCCACCAAGATCGCCCACGTCGCCGCGATCGAGGCCGGCGCGGCCAAGGCGTTTGTCAAGCCCGACGCGCACCTCGCCAACGCCCTCGCCAGCACGGCCAAGAATGACATGCCGCCCATCCAGGTGTCCGCCCTGCAGGGGCAGCTCCTCGCCATCCAGGCGCGCTTCGTCGGCGCCAAGACGGTCCTCGAGATTGGCGCCCTCGGCGGCTACTCCACCATCTGCCTCTCGAAGACCGGCGCCAAGGTGACGAGCATCGAGATCGACGCGAAGCACCGCGACGTCGCGAGCGAGAACCTGCGCGCCGCGGGCATCGAGCCGGACATCATCCTGGGNCGACGCGCGGGAGGTGCTCCCGAAGCTCGTGAGCGAGGGCAGGGTGTTTGACATGGTCTTCATCGACGCCGACTGGGGCCACCACGCTGATTATTTTGACTGGGCTGTCAAGCTCACCCGGAAGAATGGCTGCATCTTTGTTGACAACGTCATCCAGGAACTCATCACCTGCCACGATGGCAGTGTCGGAGAGGGTACGCTTGTGGCCAAGGCTGGCGCGGACACCAGGGTGACGGCAACGCTTGTGCCAAAGATTACAGGAAAGGAAGGTGTGGTGGATAATGCGTTCATTGATGGGTTCGTTATTGCTATTGTTAATTAATTCTTAACAATTTCCAAATATAGTCTTTGCTAGCTACAATATGAATTCTTGTTTTATCGTTGACGCCTTCTTCTAGACCCGACCATTGATTCCTTCACCTTTATGCTCGCAACCTCTTCTTGACAAACTCCAATGCGGCCTTACCGTAGACCTTGTGATAGCCATTATGAATCTTGAGGCTGTTGCCATTCGAGCAATACTTATCGCCAATGTCGCAATACAGCCGTATCGCATCATTGTACTTTCCGCAGCCGACCTGGTTGCTTGGACGCTTATCAAACTATTTGAAACATGGACGGTTAAAAATGTACGATTGTATGACGGGTCAGTGAACGTGAACCTACTCCGCCAACTGTAGCGTTGCCAACGTGAAAGGGTTCGCCAGGAGCTAGGTACCGCAAGTTAGCCATCAAAGAGCGAACAGGTTACAGCAATCAACACTCTTGCCGAAGTGTAGTGAACAGAAGACGTACTGAAACGGTCATTGGCAGGGAGCAAGACTGCCTTGATGTTGAACTGTGAAATCGTGGCCGCTGTATCGCTGATTCCCATGTTCGGGTCGCCACCGCCGCAGAGCGCGTCATCAAAGAGCTTGGAGCCCTGGGAATAGCCCACGAGGACGAGTTTCGTCTGGGGACACCTGGCGGCAAATTTGGATACCTGCGAAGTGACAGCCTTGACGCCCGCCTGCACCGATGCCTTGTACTTTGGATCGGTGAGCCCCGCGTTGCCGTTGGCCGGGTACACGATGGCTTCCTTGGTCGCTCCAGTCGCTTGGACAATGTCGTTTACAAAGTCCCCGGCGAGGCCAAAGCCCTGCGACGTTCCGGTGTTGCGTGCGCCAAATACATGGACTGTGTGTGTTTTGATACCTCGTCAGAATTTCTAGAGAGCTCGGTGAAACTCGTGGAGCGCGTACCTTCTGGGCAGTCATCGTGCAGCTGGGCTTTTTGGAGAATGGAGGCTCCCCATGCCGGGGTCAGTACCAAAAATAGGGATAAAAATTTGGTCAACATGGTGTAGATTGTGATGCTGCAAGGAGAGAATACGCAAATGCAACCTGAGCTCTCAATTTTGGATGGCCCTGAGCGTCTTAAATACTAATACGCAACGCACCAGACGGGCCTTGTTAACCATGTACAACTAAGCTATCGTGCGAATATGGTTTCAGACACTAATTCAGTAGCCTCAGCTAGGACGTATCTGAATCGGCGCAGTTTAGTGCTCTACATGGCAAGTCTCACGTCAGCGATTGCTCTTAACAGCTGGCCCCAGGCGGTACTTGTAGGGCTGTGTTGCTGATAATTCATACTATTTGAAAGCCAGTACACGGTAAATCGGCTTCGCGGCAGTAGCGTGCCATTGAAAAGCTGACGATCTCGGCGCCAGAAGTAGGACCGGTGATTCATATCGTGCAATTAATAGATGCTGGCCGAGACTCGCGAATTACTACTCGTCTTGATCCCAGCATTCATCAATCAGGGTCTTCTGCCGAGAAACCTTCAAATGATACCTTGAAAACCAGCATTTTGGTAATTTCCTTGAACTGTCATGTCTATTCTTCTGGTAATCGGAGCCCGACACGGCGTGCACCACGTTGTAGCGTCTTGGTACTGCCAGACGATAGCATGCCAACATGCCAGAGTACAATACAGGCCTACATCTATCAACTCGCATAGCCTTATTAATGTCAACGCCAGCCTGCGATCCTATGCAGATGACATATGTTGTTGGCGTAGCCACGGCCCCTGCCACTTTCAGGTCGACCAACACGACCAGGGGGAGTGAGGAGCCGCCAGAAGAACGCAACAGCAGTGAATGTCGCGCAGGCACCAGTAGACTGGACCAGCTTTATCAACGCACACGGCAGACTGGGGCTGTCGAGTGGGAGGCTTGGGGGAGCAATGCCAGCGTGAACTGGTAGGAGGCTTCCTGTGCCTGGCCGTGGGAGCTCAGGGTAGAAGCGGCCGCGCCCCGCTTTCCCCTGAAACCCACTACGACTGACAGGCAGCCAGGCCAGTCAAATTGGTGCAATTAGCCTGCGAGACTAGTACTTGAAGGACGTGAAGGAAGCCCGGCAGCAAGGCTGTCAGGGCGCTGTCCGGGCCGTTTAGCGCCTGCAAGAGAGACAGGGCGACCAAGGGGTCTAACTGCGTTTGTGAGGTGTCGGTGGTATTAATCTCCTGAGAGCTCTCGCTGGTTGTGGTTCTCCGTAGTGCCAGGGAGCAACCTCGGTGACTTGGAGTGGTGGCCAGTTCCTGCGGCCAAACACCCACAGGGCACATTCACGGCGCGCCCGCAGACACGGCCATCACATTACGGCCCATTGCGGGTGGCACAGTAACTACCTACGTTGGTATCTAATAACAATAACTTGGCTTTCCCTTGGCCCTTTTGCTTCGGCCGCCGAGTGCTCTGCGTGGGTACCTTGGGTACTTTGTCCTTGTGCTACGGTTCAGGGCTGTCCCGTTTTGGCTTAGCGCCGAGGCTTTGGCTCTGGCCGTCCAGTCCACTCGCTGCTGGCCGCCTACTGGCTGGCTGTCTCTCGATTGGCGACGTAGCCAGAACGCAGTAACCACACACAAACTCACATTGGGCTTGTTTGGCACGAGTGTCTAGGAGCCACCGCTGCTTCCCATTGATCCCCTCTCCCACCTCCTTCATCTTGTTCGATCCTACGCCATCCTCCCCTCCCATCTCGGCCCATCGCCTAGATTTCCTCTTGCTGAACTGCTTCTCCTTGTCCCTTTATTTCCGGACCTGCGGCTTTCCCCGTCCTCCCGCCTTTGCCTGATTTCTCCGGACAGAGAAAGGTGGCCACGTATCGCTGCCATCCAACCGTTGATCGACAGCACGGCATTTCCTTCGCCACCTTCATCAGCCTGGGCATCTCCGTCGACTAGCAACCGCTGCTGGCGCTCATCTAGTTGCATTGGACCGCCTGCCGACTCGCTCGACCGACGCAAAGACTCAGCATACACCTGCCGAGTCGCAAGTCCTGCCGACCCTTCCGTCGCACACACCCATCCACGACTCCCGCATCCGCCCCGACACAAACACCCGCCATCATGGCCGACTCCAGCATGAATCTCCTCTACACAGTTGGTGGCTACGCCGCCCTCATCGGTGCCGGCTACACCGTGTACCACCTTTCCACCAAATCTGATGCCAAGAGAAGAGCTGCCGCCGCGAAGGCCAAGGCTGCTCAGCCCGAGGTCCGCAAAGAAG
>JANAKD010000099.1:0-39327 GCA_027627215.1 Lecanicillium saksenae | reverse complement strand
GTCATGAGCCCGGTCGCCGATCCTGTCAGCTCATCCTCCGATACTCTGATCGTGGTTCGTCACTACTGGATGCGCTCCTCCCCGCCGCCGCCCCCCGACCTCTCCGCGGCGCGTATTTGCCCAACGCCCATTTCAGCCGTCGTCGAGCCACGCGCTGGTGTCGCATAGCCCATCGCCGGCTGTGTCGCCCATCCCAGACGGCTAAAACGCCGCACCTGGCTGCGCCTCGCCACATTTTCCTAATACTGCTTGGCGACGCAGAGACGACTCGAAACTTTCCACCCTCGCGGAGCCCTGGCGCTTTGCGCCGCGTTGTTCGCGCCGCGCCGCAATGACGACCAACGCCGTCCCGGATACGCAATTGGGTCTTACGGCCGAAGAGATACAGCTCCTCCGGCAGGGCCAGGCTGCACTCGCCGGCGGCTCAAGTTCCTCTCGTGCAGCTAGTAGAGCCAGCAGCCAGGGACTTTTGTTGCTTGATAGCTCGTCCCTCGCTGCGCTCGGTCGCTATTTCGATCGGCTCATGGCCAGCATTGAGCAAAACATACAATACCTCAGTGAGCAGGCGCAAATGTTTACCCAGGTCCAGTATGACCGTGCCGGAAACATCATCGACGGTGCCGATGCCGAGATTGCCCGCTACACAGAGATTTTGCGACAGCTCGACGAATTAGAAATGGATTTTGATCGTATAGCCAATGTCAAAGACATCGTCAAAGGCTACCGCTCCAGAGTGGAAGACTTGGAACGAAGTCTTGACTCGAGCGGATCTTCCAGTCGACATAAGCATTCATCGTCACACAAGCATGGCTCGCGGCATCATAGCTCCTCGCACCGACATCGACACTGACGTCTCGAAACCTCGAATGCCCAATGAAGACTTGAGGCCGACCTGCTATCAGTCAGCCATCAAGTGTATCTAGTTGATACTTCCAGGAAAACCGGTATACCGTGGAACACGGACTCGTCCGTGATGCTCTGAACTCGGACTTCATGTCGCTTGAACTTTTCCAAAATATATCGTCCTCGCAACTGTTTGATCCGCATCGGGCAGGGATAAGCGTGCGTGTGAACATGGTTGGATTTTACTTGCACGCGGACAAGTAGAGCCTGTTACCTCCCAGCGAGCATGGGAGCCTGGACCTTTTGAACCCGCAGCTGCAGACTGCATCTTGATGAGAGGCAAGCTGGCAAATGAAAGAACAGTATTCGGGCCTCACGGCCTAACAAGATGAAACGCCTCGCGGCTCTCTACTTTTTTCACGTCTATTATTATTATTACTTCAGTCTATTATTTGTCATGAACGCGACTTGTTTTACACTTGGCACCATCGTCGATTGCTTGCATTCGAACCTCGCAATACTTCTTGCCACGAGGTGTGAGTGCACGTCCGCTGGCGCCCAGGAAACGTTCACGGCACACGATCGGGGTGCAACGCACGTACGTGCCGGTTTCGACCCCAGTTCGGCCCAAGGTGGCAATACAAGCACCCAGAAAACGAACGACTGGTCTCATCGAGCACAACACATGATCTTCGTGCTTTCAGCTACCTGGGTACATTTCAGTCGCACGGCCAACTCTTGTGGGGCGGTCTCGCTCATGTCCCAGAACCCAGATCAGAAAACTCGTCTCGGTCTGAGACTTTGTGGTCAGCGCAATTTGATTTTCCAAATGTATTTATTTTGTTCTTGTTGGTCTTGTAATTCCTTTTCTTAGTTTGGACATTGTATTATGGAGTGATTTAGATGGTTTGTGAGAAACCCCAGCTGGAAACTCTGTATTTTGTGGGCGTGGCCACGAGGGAATCTGGAGTGGCGATTTTGACTTTTCTGGCTGTTGTACGATTTTATACCCCCTCTTCGTTCTTCGTTTGTGCGCCACGGTGAAGACTAGACTTTCCTGCCTACTGTTACTCGCTCTCGGGGGCAACTCCGCATATGCGGCTAGGTGCATGCAGCCTACCGCTACACTTTCCCCTACACTTGATTAAGATGAAACAGGTTGAAAAGATTGTGTGTTACATTGATGCAGGGAAATCATATCAGACCGTGGGGTGAATACTACTACTCTTTCCCAGTCCCGCTGCCAGTGCAAGATCGTATCCTATAACAGATGACCAGCATTTCATTATAACCTGTCAATTTGTAACAGTCTTCTTCCCCAAATTCAACTTGTGGTTACAGTTGACGGGATATAAAGTACACCCCAACCTTTGCGATATATAGAGTGGCTGCGCGTGTGCTGGCCAGCTCACTGCACCTTTGGCAACCAGTACATGCACCCCATTATACTGCGTGCAACTGAGGCTGTTGCCAAGGACTCGGAACAAGATTTTCACTGCTACAACACGCCGGTCCTGCCGTGATCGGCTGTATAGCCCCGCCTTGCATATACAACAGATCGAGGGAGTTCATAGTATCGGCACTCGGCCGGCGTAGCCTTGAAACCTTGCTAGGGACAGGCGCAGAGCTAAAGGCGTCATCAACTTCGCATCTGATAGGGCGCCAAATCTACTCCATTTGGCGAGCATCAGTTTGCGCGAAATTCGGTCTACTCGCCGCCAGCGATAGTTCGCCGGCTTATCCAGCTCATGATGGGGCTGGGGTTGGGGCTGGTGCAGCTGGTGAATGTAAACTACCTGGGGTAAGTCAGCTCCTAGGTAATGCGTTTTTTCTCTCTCAAAAAAAGCTAAATAAAGAGATAGATTCCGCCAGTTGTTTTAGCCGTGGTAATTTAGCGTGTCCTAGCTAAGTCTATCGCCAACTTAACTCTGCTCTGGCTTAGTCAATCGAACTTATCATAAAGCCAAGTTTATGGTGATGCTTTCAGCTAGCAAAAGCATACTTGGTAGCAAAGCCGCCAAGAGAAAAGGTGGAAATTGCATCTAGACAGTGGTTAACTCATGATAGACGTAGATGAGAAGACCTGACAGGATTTTCTTTTTAAACTTGATTCCAACATTGATACCTGCAGTGCGATACGAGGCCAGAAGTTTAATCGTTCTGGATGGACGCACTGTCTTGCTGTTCATCAGGGCCTCGACTACTGGTCCACATTCGCCCGGCCGGGGTAGTTGATCCGTTTAACAACTTGCAAATAAATTCAATTATAAGTGTTCGGAGGATGCAAATATCGTTTTCAACACTTATTTCCATCTGATGAGACCGGATCGCACTGCCCATCAACTGCATTATGTCCCTCAGTCGTTCCTAGCTAGGGAAGCCAGATCCTTTGAGTCTAAAGCTTAAACTGCGTGCGACCCATATTTGCTTTGCTTCTGCCCCAGAATCAGAAACGGCCCCAAGGAAACATCCCCCGCGAAATACAATAAGGTAAGGTTCGTTATCCAGCTGAAAGAAGCCCAGAGCCACACCTCCGGCCCTCAAGAGACCGACTCGTCTATCATAAGCGGGCCAACGAGGGCGAGTTGCAGTGGAAACCCCAGCTTGACCTTGATTGTACTAATTCGGGTTTCGGCCCCTTCCTAAAAACCTTGAAAGCATTCCTTGTCTTGCAACTGGTCGACTGGGACAAAGATCCGTAGCCAAAGGCCCAGGGATACACAATAGGCCACAATGGAAGCAGCCGCGTGGCAACCAGGCTCTGTCCTGATTGGGTATTGGGCCTCGGTGGCAAGAGGAGATGGCTTTCCCCGTCCCCGTTCCTGCCCAGGGCTGCTGCTCTTGCAGGGACCACTTCCCTGGCTGCAGACCGTCACCTCGCGGAAAATTTAAACCTTGGAACTTAATGCGCGTCTCAACGTGGCAGCAAGGCACAGATAGTCGTCAACGGGGATTGGCCAGACTTTCGAACCACCGACGTCAGCCCCAGATTCTGCGGAGTAACCACTTACACCCATTGTGACGCAGAACAGGCAGAACACAATGCACAGCACAATGTTTCGAGATGATGGTTTATAGAAGAAGCAAATGAATTCTACTATTAAAAATCTAAAGACTGTGCACTAGAAATAAATTTGGTAGAAACTTTACATGAAGAAGGCCAGGCCGGCGACACTAGCCAGGACAGTAATAATGACCGCGGCTGGAACAGCGCGAACGGCAGCAGCCGCAATGACGGGTGGTGAAGTTGCGGTGGGAGCTGGGGGCTGCGAAGAAGGATTGACAGAAGAGCGAGAGGGCCCAGGGCCGGCAGTACTACCAACACTGGGACTGGGTCCCCTCCTACCACCACCAAGAGCACCACAGGCAACAGCTCTGCCACCACTCCTCAGAGCAGCTCTATTTCTACAACCACTTCTCAGAGAAACTCTACCTCTAGCACCACTTCTCCGCAAACCTCGACGACATTGACAACCACTTCGCAAAGCAATTCTACTTCTACCACTACTCAACAGAGCAGTTCTACATCTACGACGAGCCAGAACAGTAGCTCTACTTCCACAACGGCCCAACAGAGTAGCTCTAGTTCCGCGAGCACTTCTCCGAGCAGCTCATCTACAACCACCTCTCCGAGCAGTTCTACCACTTCTCCCCCTGCTACGACCACTGCGCCTACCAAGACAACCTCCACAACTACCACATCCACTTGCGTCCTGACTCCCACCTCCTCCGTCTGCGCCTCAGCTCTTCCCCAGGCTTGTACGACTCTAGCACAAAAGAACGGAACCGCTCTCGCAGCTGCTATCCCCGACTGTATCTCTAGCCTTGGTATCGCCTACACCGGTGATGCTGTCACCTGCGTGTTCAAGTGCATCACTGACCCTAGCCCAAAGATCGTTAACTGTCTGGGTAACGTTGTCCTCTCCCGCTGCATCTTCGCTCTACCTAAGGAGTGTTTGGCTCTTGCTGGAACTACCGGACAGGCCGTTGCTACCCAGTACGAGTCTTGTCTCTCAGCTCTGGGGCCCTTCGCCGTTCGCAACTCTGCCAACTGTTTGATTAAGGGCGTGTCTCAGGGCGATGATGTCCTGAACTGCTTGGTCACAACACTTGGTTTGCCTGGCCCTAACAAAGCCCCCGGCAGCTGTGATCCACCTCCTCCTTCTAAGGCGTGCACTACTAGGGACAATTTGCCCAAGTCCTGCCGCAAACTGGCTGGCCTCAAGGGTATTGCCTCAACAGTCGCTGCTGCTCAATGCGCTGCCAGCCTTGGTCCGTACGCTTTCAACCGCTTCGGAAGCTGCTTCAATGTCGGCAATATATCCAGTCTAGACGGTGACAATATTCTCTCTTGTGTCATTGATCAGCTCACCGGACTTTGTATCACCACTCTTCCTCCGTCTTGCTCTGCCCTCATCGGCCTCAACCCCGACCTGGCCCGGGAGAAGGTTAAACAGTGCCTTGATGATGTTGGTCCTTTTGCCACCGATGCCACTCAGAAGTGTTACGACACCGTCCCTCTACCAGACGGTCGCAAGATCTATGACTGTCTCAACGGTGTTTTCTTCAACGGCAGGATCCCCCCTGCAAAGCATTAAGCGCCGAATACGTTCCAGTTTGAAGTCGTGGGGTATTGAGTTTTTTACAGCTTGATACAATTTTTACTTTTTCTTGTGTCTTACTCTACTCCTTTAACATAATAATATATCTATTTACTTCCATTCTTTTGATGACACTCGAGAGGTTACATGTTCAGAAGCGCTGTATAATTGAGGCACAGCCAACTTATTCAGTTTACAGAGAGGCTGCTATGTGAGTGCGCTTCTTTCAGCTATGCTTACTCAAGGGAAGTTTCAAATAATGAAAAATATCATCCATCGACGTTGAAAGGCGACATTAGTACGCGCTGAAAACACTGAATCAAATCGACAGTTGATCTACTCCTAAATTCTTCGAAGGTATGAACAAAACCTAAAACCGTGTGCTATCATTACTATCTTCCTTTACAAATGTTGCCGCTGAATATACACGAATCCCAAAGACGTGTTCCATAGTAGCTGACCAGTTCAGCGAAATTCCATAATCGATCTGCTTCTTTTCCACCTCTTGGGTCATCCTAGATCTCGCCATTCGCTTTCAAACTTTTGGCACTGGCAACCAGGGCTTCGGCTGCGCTACGTGGACGCCAGCCCAGTTCGTTGCGGGCTTTAGCGTTCGAAGTGGGACGAAGGGTGCCAATTTCTGGAATAATTACCGCGATACTCTTGTCAAAGAAGCCAGCGAGCCGCAGAAGAAATTTTGGTGCGATAAGACTGGGGACCTTTTTGGTCTCTTCGGCCGGCAGACCATTTTTCAGATCGGCAGCCATCTCTTTCAAAGAAACAGACTGCTCGTCGGAAATGGCAATGTAACGCTGGCCAGCTGCCTTGGGAGACTCGAGAGCCAGCACATGGAGGTCCGCAACGTCGCGAACATCGACAATGCCGAAGTTTAGATCAGGAAGAGCCGGCATTTCACCAGAGAGCAAACGCTTCGGAATCTCCAGACTTGTGTTAACTCCTTTACCCAGGGATGGTCCATAGACCATAGCCGGGTTGACCGTAGTAAGCTCAAAGGTGTTTTTGCCTTCATCGGCGAGCCAGTCCCAGGCCGCACGTTCAGCAATTGTTTTGCTCTTGGGATAAGCTCCGATATGTGACTTGGGGTTCTTCACCTCGCTCCAGTCTTTTTCGGTAAAGGGATCGGCTGAAGTGCGCGGCCCGTGGCCGTAGATGATCGATGCGACAGAAGATGTCACAACAACACGCTTGACGCTGCCAGCCTTTTTTGCCGCTCGGAGAGCACGGAGGGTGCCTTCTCGCGCCGGTGTGATTAGTTCGTTCTCATCCTTGGGCTCGCTTGCAGGGAACGGTGAAGCGACGTGCAGCACATAGTCGACGCCCACAGAGGCTTCATCCCAGCCTTTTACTCCAAGTAGATCGACTTCCACAAATTCAATGTCGTTAACCTTATCATCCGCAACACCTGCGCCGCGAATGGCAGTGCGAACATCATCAGCGCGCTTGAGCGACCGAACCGTCGTGCGCACCTTGTAGCCCTTCTCCAACAGCTTGTGAATGACGTGCAGCGCGATGAAGCCAGAGCCGCCAGTAACGAGGACTAACTTATTATCGGCCATCTTATCGCGATTTGAGGATGGTTGCTCTTGGTTTTAATATTTTTCGGCTCGCGTCGTAAGTCGGTCAATTGAAGAAGTAGGAGACGAATATATGTGACTCGAAAAAGGTAATCAAGAATCGGCGAGAGCAAACTATTTAAACCTACGAGCAAATGTACGGGCACGCTCCCCGCTTTCATGGCCGAGATGGAGCAGAGCATTGGAGCTAGTTTCCAATTGCAATCACTGTTGGTGTCATGGCTCCCCTCGGGCTCCGCTGCATCTTTGGATCACTGCACGGTGAACGAACGCAAGGATTGGCCCGAGTCCGATCGTCAACTCGCGGCAGCAAAAGCTTATTCGGACTTAGGAAAAGCTTGGCATTGCTTTTCGGTGATAAGATCTATGCAATCCCCCTATTTACACCCATGTCGGCGGAAAAAAAGAAAAAGAGATGTTGGCAGTCAAATGGCGGAACTTGAGAAGTCCGCACTGATCACACTAACAACTTTATTGCAGTGGACTTCTTGGCGGACCTCGGTGGCGACTTAGGCCAGATTCGGCAATTAGCTAACTTCCACGCCACGTCTTCCACGATGATATCAGGGTCGAACTTTTTCTAGTTATCCTCTGGTAGCACCAGGCATCAAACGTGCCTCGTCATATAGTAACATCATTACATCATCCAGGACACACTTTACTCCACTCAATACTTGGTCAGTGTCGTGCAGCTATGTGGCACACTTTACATGCTGGTTTCTAGTTAGTAGGCAAAAAGTAGAAGTGACGAGTATCCTTACCGATCAACTGGCGTCAGTCCCAAGACCCCCATACCATTGCGCAAAACCTGCTGTGCAGCTTTATATAATGCCGCTCTTGCTGCAGACACGGCTCTACCCTCTGGCGGATTCACTACGCGCAAATGATCGTAACTGGCGCTCAGCTCATGCGCGAGCTTGAAAAGATAGGTCAAAATCGTGTTCGCTTCCAGGGTCTTTAACGTCTGCGCCACCATGTCTGGCCAACGCATCATGATGCGCAGCAGATTCGCCGCGTGCGTTGAATTTTCCAGGCTTGAGAAATCGGCATTCAACATCTCCGCGGGCGTAATGTCAATGCGTCGAAAAATGGAGGCCAAACGGGCATGCGCGTACTGTAGATACGGGCCGGTATCACCCTCAAAAGAGGTCATGCGCTCCAGATCAAAATCATAGTCGTGAATCTTCTTGCCGGACATATCCTGCACAAGAATTGCCGATATACCGAGATGTTCCGCCACCTGCTCAGGGTTCTCAATTTGTTCGTACTTGTCATTGTTCTTGCGCATGACATTGTGCATATACTCAGCAACCTCAGTGATAAGCTCGTCCAGAAACTTTACGTTGCCTTTGCGGGAAGACATTCCCGCCACCTAGCCTCGTTAATGACAGGCCTGTCTGCGCACGGAAGAACTTACCCTGCCAAAAGTAATATGCTTCATTTTCTTTGATAGTGCAGTGTATTCTCCGCCCATCAGTTCCAATGACTTGAACAGTCGGTTCAAATGGACATCTTGCTCGTTCATCACGACGTACAGCATTTCGTCCATACTGTACTCTTTTTCTCTCTGGATGGCTGCACCGATGTCACGGAGTAGATAACTCGTCGTCCCATTTCTGTTTCGAACAATTGCTTCGCTCAGTTTAGGCGCGCCATGCTTTTTAAAGTCAATGCACGTTGCTCCGTCGAACGGTTCCGTCAAGCCCAGTTTTGCCTGCACAGACTCAGCCATTTCCATAGTCTCTGGCAAAACGCCTGACTCTCCCGAGTACACTGTAAAAGAAATGTTCAGTCGGGCATAAGTCTCCTTGAAGTTTTCAATGCTAAGCGCTCGGAATTTACGCCATAATTTCAAAGCTTCTTCATCCCCGTCCTCCATGCCCTTGAAATTGGCCTTCGCTTCGCCGAGAACACCTTGCGATTCGAGCATTGCCGTGTCCTCGCCACGATCGCGAGCCGCCGCATATGCTTTGTCCTCGGGTTCAAAATCAGCACATATTTTGACGTATATTTCCAGCAAATGGCCTATTGGGTCCTTGACAAATGCATCTTCGTCACCGTAACGCTTCCAGCCACAAGCTAGCAAGCCATATTGGCGGCCCCAGTCGCCAAGGTAGTTCATGCGAATCACCTCATATCCCGACACCTCATACAGGTTCGAAAGAAAATTTCCAATAATTGCGCTTCTGACATGACCGGCATGAAATCTTTTGGCGATATTTGGGCTAGAAAACTCAACAATCATACGTTTTCGTCCGGTTGTGGGCTCATCTCGGTTGAGTAGACCGGAGCTGGTGTTGAAACCATACTGAGAGCTTTCGTGCAGAATATCAGGTACAAGATAATTGAAACCATATTTTGTTTCGATGAAGAATCGCACATATATTCCGTCCGCGATGGGTTTCTTCAGCTGTCCCGAAGTTAAGCGGAGGTCAAACTATACCTTGTCAGCGAGACTGAGCCACAGTTTGGATCAGTCAAAATACCTGAGAAGCGATTTTTACGGCCAGCTCTCCTGGCTTAATGCCTTGAATACGAAGGCGAGGGACGGCGAGGAGCAGATCGCCGGAATCCAAGGAAGCGGCACGGTCTAGTCCACCAAACACCAAGGTCTTCTCTACGTCGAGAATTCGAGAAATTTCGTCGGCTATATAAATTCGAAGTCGATCTAGAGGATTTCTTTCAGGAAATGCATCTGGATATGTCGCTTGCGTCAGACCAGGGGCCTGCATTGGATTCTGTGCCGCCATTTTGTTGATGCCGAAAAATAAGGCTGACGACACGCCTCACGAGCTGACAGGACATTTATAGGTCTCCTGCATGAGTCACTAGTGGTAGTCGCCAACCCGACAGCGGAATTGCCGTTGTACGTTAACACCAAAACATGACTGATAATTTAAACCATGCTGCGCGTTTGCTGTCACCATGCAAGAACACTCTGCTCTTTCCGCCTTCGCATATGCCTATGCTGGCACTGTCTGAGTCACAACAGCAGCGAGTGCGCTGGGGCGTGGACATACTACCGATTCGCATGCCAAGGCGCATTAACCAAAAATGAATAAATTGACACACAAAGTAATGAAAAGCTAGGAGGTCTTATAAAAATGCCTCCGCAGAGATGGATAAGATGCCTTTCCAATGCCAAACAAACGCCTCCAACGCGCTTCTTCCCAAATTTCTTACTCCTGTGAGTAGAACTCAAAACAAAATATGAAAAATATGTTCGTTACAGTGAGGAAAAGTTCCCAAAAGAAAACGGAATAATAAGAAAAAAAGAGTGTGCTATCCTGGAGCATGCTTTCGACGCCTCATACTGTGCTCTCACTCCGACAAGACTTCTCCGTTTGACAGTCTGATTTTGATGACAAGATGATTAATGAAATGAAATGAAAGTTGTAAAGAAAAAATGCAGAGCATAGCGTTCATTGAACACTTGCTAGGCTCTGTCGATCCGGCATGAACGAAAAGATTTGCAGCATTGGGGTCAGCTGTGTTCCCCTCATTGAATTCGTTGCATTCGTGTAAAAATAAAAGGTCTATTAGACTTTGATGTTTCGCCGGCGGTTGAGGAAGGGACTGGGCATGTCGTCTCTCTCCGGATCCCAGACTGCGACGGCATCTTCGTACTCGCGGCGTTCGGCGACCAATCGTTCACGTAAAGCGGCAGCTCTCTTGGGGCTCACGTTTTCGGAACCAGGTGCGTTGCCTGCCGCGCTCAGTGGACGTCCACCGGCTCGCGCTTGCTGCAGCTCGACAAGGCTTCGGCCGCGGAGGTTGTTCTTAGCCGCAACTTTGGACAATGTGTCACCTCCATTGTTGGAGGTAGAAGAGATCTCTTTCTTGACAGAGCGAGCGCGCGACAATCCTTCACGAGGCCCAGGGCCTGCGGGTACGTCACCACTGTTGGCGACAGGAATCTTGGTGGGGCTGCGACTGGGGGAACGGGGAGCGAGATCTGGCTGAGACACTGCAGCTTTGGTATTAGAGCCCTGTGGTTTAACGCGGTTGACGGGGCACGACTTTTGGGAGGTAAGCACCGGGCGCGTCTTGAACGGGTTCTTGGACGACTTGATGTGCCGCGTAGGCGAAGGGCAGATGTCCTCGTCATCTGAATCGACCAAGATGGGTTCTCGGTGAAGTTCCCATCGTGAATCCAGACCACCCGCAGCGGTGGCAGCGGCGGCGGCAAAGATATTGCCTGGCTTGGCAGTCGGGGCCTTCGTGGCGCCGTTGCGGCGAGGCGAGAGCGAAAGTGAAGCAATGGCAATCGGGCTTGGTGAGGCCATCTCAATGTCCATCGGCGTGCCGGCAGGTCCGGCAAACATGGTCTGTGCCCTGGCGAATGGTGTTCGAGCCGTCTTTTTGATCTCCTTGGAAGTGTCCGGGCTATCCATTGAGTATTCGCTAGTGTCGGTTGTTGATGGGTATTCGTCTCCGCTTGGCCCAATTGATGAGTGAGGATAATCTGACTTGTTGACAGATGAAGCATAGTCATCAATGTGTTTTTCTCCGTCCTTTTCAGCAAAAGAAACGGCCTTCTTAGCGAGCTCGGCCTCCACTCGGGCCTTGACCTCTTCTTCGAATTTCTTTTGTAAGTTTTCGAGCTCTACATTGACCAGACGGTCAATCTCTAAGCGCGCTTTGACTTCCCACTCAAGGCGAAGAGATGCGTCAACGTCGTCACGGATCTGCTGCTTCTCCTTATCGAACGCGACCAAACGCTCATTGAGCTCTCTCTCCTTTTGGCGAACCATCTCTTCTCTGGAGCGGAGGGATTTGTTGAAGTCAACGACTTCCTTTTCTTTCCTCATGAGGCGTACCACGGGCAGGTTCATGAGCTGCACCGTGTCCGGTCGGCGATCGGGGTTTACCTTGAGACAGTCTCGAATAACCTGGTTCAGCTCCGGGGAGTAAATTTCCGGCAGGGGCGCCACCTTGCCTTCCTTGATCTTTTGGACCAACTGATAGTGTGTCTTAGCGTTGAAGGGAGGCTCTCTAGCGCAAAGCTCGTAGATAATGCAGCCCAGCGACCAGATGTCGGATTTGAGGGTATATTTTTCGGCCGCGCAGATTTCGGGAGACATGTAAAATGGTGTGCCAACATAGGTGGAAGCAAAGTCATGGGATTTGATCATTTTTGACAGACCAAAATCGCCCAGCTTCACTGAATTATCTTCTCCCAGAAAAACTATTTTTGGTTAGCGTGGTCTCCCTTGCAGTATGTTGTTTTTCTCACCATTTTCGGGCTTGAGATCGCGGTGGAGAATTGTCATAGCTCCGGCAGGAGTTTTTGGTGCTGATGCAACACCCTGAGTGAGACCAAGAATGTTGGTGCCAACCTCGGGGGGATCAATACCGTAGTGACAGCGGTACAGGGCAAGGACCAGCTGGCTGAAAATGCTCCAGACGAAGCTTTCTTGGGCCCTCTGACCCTTGAGCTGCAGATCCTTGATCACTCGTCCAAGATCTCCGTTGCCACAGTATTCCATGTACAGGTGGAGGTCCTGACTCGCCTTCAGGTGTTCGCGGTGGTAGTAGGCGACGATGTTGGCGTGTCGGAGGTGGGAGAGAATTTGGAATTCGGCATGGAGCTGTTCTCGTTCTTTTTGGGACATTCGAAGGTAGGAGATCTCCTTGCGGCACATGATGAACCCGTCCGCCTTACGGCGAACCTTGCGGATGACGCCAAAGGAGCCATGGCCTACAAAACGTGGTATAAGTTAGCAAGAGATGAGGCGGGGAGACGGGGCCTCTTTTTTTCAAAACTGAAGGCAGGGCACCTACCAATCTTCTCAAGAGTTTCGTATTTGTCCTCAGACGACATGGTGAAGAATTCACGGCGGTGCCGACTTAATCGAAAGGCCCATGTAAGACGTCCTCCGTCGATGCCCGCTTGGCCAGTAGATGCTCGTAGGCGGGAGGGAGGAAGTGTTGCTGTTGGGGTTAGTAGGTGATGATGTTGTTGTGAAGGGAAGAGGATGAGGTTTGAAAATAGGTGCCTTGTGCCATGGGAGTAGCAAAGTCGGCGTTGTCGTGCACGAAGTCCTGCAGCATCCCGGCTTGACCCACTGGTAGAGACCGGGGTGACGGCCATAGTAAACAGCATGGAGCGGTGCCATAGCAACGGATGCATGCAACCTAGCCACAATGCCTTATGTAAGGCTGTTGCTTATCGATAGTGTGGTGTGGCGGGGCACATTGTGTGGCTGCCGGCCTAATTGGTCCGTGCGTAGTGGCGTCGGCGATGACTTGCCTCGCCGGAGCTTGCATTATTAAACACCGACACTTGCACATTCTAAAAAATTATTCTTAAATATTGGTATAATACACATATCTTTTTTAAATCAATTTTCCTACCCTATACCGATTGCTCTCTGGCAGTTGAATGGGTACACTCCCTTTAGCGATATCCCCTAAGTGTGTGCGGGCTCTGGCGGACGAAACTCCGGTGCGGCCAAGATGGTAATGACCAAATTTGGCCTGGAGGGCAAACTGCACGAGGAGAATAAATTGATCAAGGATGGCGTATTGAGGGAAGATAATCCTCTTGATCAGAGCACCGAGTTCAATGAATTCCTCCTCGCCTGCCGTCATGGCGACCTCCGAAAATGCCAAGAGCTCATCAACATGGGCGTCAATATCAACGGCAAGGACAAATTCGATTATACACCGTTAATTATTGTGAGTTCAGTTTTTCTCGGTTAAAATACTTGGAATCTCATATTTCATAGGCTAGCCTGTGTGGACACTATGAGCTGGTTCGATTGCTGCTAGAAGCTGGTATGCCCCCTCCCAAGACTGCTGAGGCCTGAGCTTACCCTTGAGCAGGAGCCCTCGCGGAGAGAAATACTTTTCAGGGAGAAAGATGTATCTACAACGCGTTGAACGATCGCATACGAAACTTGCTTCTTCAGTATGATTTTTCCAAGTCTTCGGATCCGTTCGTGTATTGGTCATCGCACATCACCGCCCTCATGAACGACGAGACAAGCAAAACATCGGACATTACACTCACCTCTGATAATCGTTCCTTTGAGCTGCACAAGTTTCTTCTCTCTGCCCGGTCACCGTATTTTCGCAAAAAGCTCGAGAGCCAACCTGACACTGAGATCTGGAAGCTTGCGACGGCAATCCCCGATGAATCATTCCAGGTTGTCCTCCAGTATATTTACTTGGGAGACGTACCTAAGGATCTCTCGTCGTCCAGGGTTGGGGTATCGGATGAGGAAATTCTGACAGGTGTTGACAAGATTAGCAAACAACTAGAAATCGAGCACCTGTGGGAGGCCATCCTCGAGGGAGGCGATCGTCGTCTGGCACGCCAGCGCTACCAAGACGAAGTTGGACGCGCTCTGCAGCAGGTTGGCGACTTTTTCAACGCCAACGTGCTTGGCCACAAGATGGTAGTCGACCCGGATCGCGTTGATCAAGTCACCTGGAAACACGGCAATTCCATATTTGCCGACGTTCTGCTTCGCGCGGACGAACCCGACGAGGAGGATGAAGAAGGGGCCCGAACACCGCTGGTATCATCTCAGGCACAAAGTACGCCCAGCATCCCCATTGGGCCTGCTATCACCGCCTCGACTGAGCGCGATTCTCGCAAGTCGGTACTCTACCCCGCACACAAGGCCATGCTCATCCGCAGTGACTACTTTCAGCGCATGTTTTCGGGCGAGTTTCTCGAGTCACGCAGGGAGGACAAGCTGCGCGTTGTAACGGTCGATTGCAGCCCCGCGGTGCTGGAGCTCGTGCTCGGGTTCCTCTACACGGAGGCGGTGGCGTGCCCGCTCGAACATGCCCTGGAGCTCCTCTACACGGCTGACATGCTCTTCCTGGATACCCTCAAGACGAAGGCGGCCGTGGCCATCAGCACGCTCGGCAGTGCCGAGGTGGCGGGAAGCGAGCTGGGACTCGACGTCGAGGCTGTTGGGAAGACCGCGGAGGAGAGGAGCAAAGGTCTTGAGAAGAGTGATGTTGTACAGGATGGTGAAGATGATAAAGATAGCCATCAGGACAGCAGGACCAGCGGTGGTGGCAAAAACGAAGAGGGCAAATATGCAGATCTCGCCGAGGTAGATACCAACAAAGAGCTGCTTGAGGGCACGTGGGTAGATGAGACCCTTGGTGTCGACAGTGGTCTGGCTAACAAAGATCATGTTGTAGCGGTAGGCAAGGTAAAAGAGGGTCAGGCCAAGAGTGGACCAGAACAGCATCAGAGGAGCAATGACGGAGTAGGTGATGCCAATGACAACGATGTTGGTGTATACGGGAAGGATGCTGCCCCAGAGAACGCCAGCCAGAGTAGTCCATTTCTGGAAGAGAGCACGGGGAGTGCCGGAGAGGTACTTGTAGAGCAGGCGGAAGACGAAGAGACCGACAACCTGGGTGAGGGTACCAATGGCGATGGTCAGACCCTGGACGATGAAGTAGGAGATGTAAAAGTTGCCAGCCTTGGGAATGTTCTGGGAAAGAAGAGGGAGAATCTGGCTAGTATCCTGGGCGATCTTGACGATGGAGTCGACAAAGGCATTGGTCATAGTGTGGACGAGGAAAACCTGGATAACCTGGAAGACAAAGTAGGACTGCTGGCAGAAGAGCTCGGCCTCGCTGTTGGTCTTGGCACCGGCCAGGTGAGAGAATCCACGCATGAAGACGGGGACGAGCGACATGAGGATGGCGAGGGCAACCGAGGGCAGCAAGTTGGAGACAACACCAAGAATAACCGGAGGGATTTTAGCAATCCAGGTAAGGCCGGGGAGAACCTTGATGGTATCGACGGAGGAAATGACACCGATGATGGCGACAGGAATGGCCCAGAAGACAATCAGAGCAGTCACGGCAGCGTAGACGGCGTAGCGACGGATGACGAGCTGCCACCAGGGAAGGGCGAGGTTCTTCCAGATGACGTCGTCGGGCTTGATACCAATGGCCTTGGGCTCCATGTGCAGAGCAGTGTGGTGAGTGACGCGCTGGTAGGCGTTCTGGGCGTCAGACTGGGTGTTGAACTCGATGAAGACGGCGGGGACCTTTTTGTAGTTTCCGGCGAGGTACTGTTCCTGGGCAGCTTGGACCTTGGGGATGCTCTCCTTGAGCTCAGCACGGCCCCATTCGATGGTGTCGACCTTCTTGCCGAAGAGACCGAGGAAGCCAAGACGGTGAGAGGGACGCTTCTTGTCGGGGACCCAGCGGGAAGCAATGTTGCCGGTCTCTGTGTCGCGGGCGACCTCGACCTGCTCCTCGGAAGCGTCACCACCCTTCTTCTTCATCTCCTTGGCACGAGCCTTGTTGACGGCCTTGATGAGGCTGACCTCACCCTTTTCAAGCTTGAGGGCCGTCTCGTCGCGCTTCTTGACCTCTTCCTCGAGCTCCTTGACGTCACCAGCGATCCATACCTGGCGAATGACACCGGGGTACATTGCGTGAAGTCGGCTCTCGTCGAGGTAGTCCTGAGGAACATTGGTGAAGAGAACGGTGCGGGCAGAGATGCGCTGGGCGTAGTTGGGGTGGTTGAAGAAGGCGTTGCGAATGTTGACGTAGAAGATGAGCTCACGGGTGATCATGTACATGATGAAACCGTAGACGGCCCAGCCAACAAAGCAGTGAGCGTAGTAGTAGTTCTTGTGCAGCTCGGGCTTGACATTACCGAAGGAGAGGATATCGAGCTCCTTCAAACCGCCACCTCCAGTAGCGTTGACAGGGAAGAGAATGGGCCAGGTAATGCACAAGCTGACAAAGGCAATGATGGCGCAGACCTTTAGGTAGCGGATGAAGAGGTAGGCGTCGAGACTCTGGTGGCGCAGAGTCGTCTCATCGGGGATTCTCCAGAAAGGACCGATCCAATCGAACCAACCCTTGTTGGGCAAGGCAGGCGAGCGTTGGCTGGCGGGACGTGTTAGTGGCATGAGCCTGGTGGAAGATTGTGGCTGTACTTACAAAGGCCGAAGGGACCCCAAGTACGCTCGGGGTTCGTAGAAGCGCGTCTGCGAGCGTCTGGCAATGAGCCAAATGACGAAATAGACGGCAGACAGTGCCAGGACTGGGACTAGCGTCGCAATCATGCCCGAGAGGGAGGATGAGCTAGTCTTTTGGTTTTCGCCCCCATTCTTGTTGACGGCATCTTGGATCCAGCTGATAAAGGCACCCATGGCCGCTGAAGTGTCGACTGCTACGTGCAGCGACTAGACGAGGGTCGGGCGTGGTTTCGCTGCTGCGTGGGGTTTTGCGAAGCCTGCGTTGTCGAGCGGTGCAGGGTTGTCGCGATTGAGATGGCAAGAGTAGAGAGAGTGTGTGTGCCTGGTAGTCCGTGTGGGGGACGAGGGCGGATTTTGACTGAAATAGCCCAGGCAGGATTGTTAGCAGCGAGCAGATGGATGGATGGGTTGCGCAGGGCGAGACGGGAACGGTCGCGTACGGGAAGAGATTTGAGTTTGCGGCTAATCTCTCGAGCGTGGGCTCGTGGGTGTGGCAGGTTGTCTCGGTGTTGCCAGGACCTCGAAGCTACCTTGTGTGAGGCTTGTTTACTGCAAACAGCAGCAAGGCGAGACACGCGATTGTTGTTGATGCGAATCGGTGCACGACGAGAAGGAAGAAGGAAAAGGAAGGATGAATGAAACAAGCCGGCGTCTGCAGGGTTAAAAGAGAAAATCGATCGTTGTTTGGAGGACAGGGGGGTGGTGGTGGTGGTGGTGGTGGTGGCATGGGAAATTAATAGCAGAGAAGAAGCTCAAGCTACGGCCACACGTCAAGCAGCTAGCACGAGGGAGCTAGCAAGAGGTACAGCGACGCAGGACATGGTCAAAGACGTAATAAGTCAGTGTCTTGGGCCGGGGTGCGGGCTTGACGCTAGCGGTAGCGTGGACCAGAAAAGGACAAGAGGAGTCGCAAAAGCGAGGGCAAAGTGTCGTGGGAGGAGGTACCGACTGGTAGCGGCCGTGATTTGGGTGGGCCACGGCACCATCACTGAGAGGCCAAGAGGCCTATGCCGATCTGGAGCTGGGTCCAAGTGGGGGCGAGAGGACGAGAGGAGCTGAGCTACAGGGAAAAGAAGAAGAAGAATGGCATTGCAGGAACAGAGTGAAATGTACATAGTAAAGTGCGAGGCAGACACTCGAGGCCTGATGCGCTGGAACTCGCATGGTGGCTTGGCTGTCGGGGTGAGGCTTGACTGTCTGGGTGAGGCTTGTGCGATATATTGCATCTGCAGCGACGGTAATGGCAGCAGGGGATTAGAGCAGCATCCAGCATATACTCTAAAAATTCGACAAAAAATATCAGAGATCATCATCACTTGGACAACATCTGGCATCCCCTTCCCTCGCTTGCTTGCTTGCCCGCTTGCTTGTTTTTGTCTCGCCCGCTCTGTTGATCCCTACCAAGGCCGTCCTCGCGCTGTGCCGCCCGATACAACGCCCTACAGCGCCCTAGCAGGTACTTGGCTGCCAGATACAGCGCCCACGCCCACTGTACCCATTCCAACCGTCCCGTCGGCGCACGCCAGGGCGGCATGTGCAGCCCGGCAACAGCGCTGGGCACAGGAAAGCAAGTCGTCATGATATATTGGGAGCTGCTGTTTCTATGATGTAAATCTATTTGATCCTTGTTTGTTCGTCTGCCGCTGTACGTAGTATTGGTGTATACTCGCTCCTTGTCCTCGTCGCAGCCAAACACTACCTAGCTACCTACCAGTACTTGCTAGCCTCCCTCTCCCACCAGACTCGACAAGTTGAGCATTGCATCTTTTGTTTATTTTCTCATCCTCTTCTCTTCCTCACTTACACGTCTCCACCATCCATCTCGACATGCAATTTTAAAAATTTTCCCCTACCTCGACCTACTCTCACCGTCGCGCCGCCGCTAGCAGTGCCTCCCCTACCAAGTCCCATCAGGTCCCCTGTAATTTGGGCGCAATCGCTGGGTCTGGCGCTGCTGCCGAACGACCACTCCACTGTAGGGAATTAATCGACCCACCAGCACTTACACAGTGGCAGTATCCCAAATGCCACACAGTACGTAGTCGTAGTGAGCTTCATCATCAGCAAGACTGCCGCGATAGCCATGTAAAATATTGAAACAATTGATTGGGATGCCGAGTGTGTACCAGTACTTGCCAGCTTGCCTCTAAACTCTTGGCCCTGCCTAACTCTTCCTACAGGGGACCGTTACCTTGCAGGTTCTCTGCAGCATCACACTGCAGCGTATTAGCCCACACAGTGCTTTCTGCTGGTAGCAATGGCGGCCGCTATCTGCCATCCGGCTCAGACACATGCTGGTCTGGCCTCACATTTTACTGAGTCCCCATATAAAGAACCCCTGCACAGCTGGTCTCAATGCGCCACATTCACACTGCCACTTTGATACAGCTGGCAAGCCTCCATCCATCCATCCATCCATCCATGCTGCTCCTACAAACAACCCACGCGCATTCAATCATCACCGCTTTGCCTGGCAAATCACGCCGACATACCTTTATCCCGTTGATATCCACGATGCCCCTCTTCATCCATCCTTCACATCTTCGTGCTCCTCCACCTCCCATCACACCCTCTGCTTCAATAACCTCGACGCCACAACTCGCACCACATCCACCCATCCCATCCATCACAGACAGCAATCCTCGCTTCAAATCCCGACTCTCTGGCACCTTGCCTTTTGTGGCTGCCGCTTTTGTGGTCCCCCTAAACCTCATGTTGCATGATGTCTGCGTCATGCCCCTGTCAATAGCACATCGAACACCTCGTTATTCGCAAATCGCCAGCTACCCCTGTTGTCCAGCACACAAACACGCTCGCACGCGCAATAATACAATGAATGGGCAGCTCCCCGAACTAGAGACGTGTGTGCCTACCAGTACAGCCGCCCGGCGCATTCCCGCAACTCACCAGTTTTCGCGCCCGACTTTAGCCTTGACCTAAACCCGCACCGCTGCCAGGCTAGTCAACGCCTTGCCGCTCTAGTCACCTTTTCCTTCAACTGTAATCGTCATATCACCAACCTCGCGCATCAAGGAATCTTAAAAAAAGATGGGGGCTCGAGGTTGATGGGCAAGCGCGGTGGAGAGTCCAAAAACCATCTCTGCAGCCGTCGATCCTGTCCTGGCGGCAGGGTTCACTGCCGGTAGACGATGATCTCGACGAAAATCGAGGTAGCCCAATACTGGTGCATCGGGAGCTGAAAAACATTGGCCAATTGTGGGCAGCCGCCATAATTGGTCCTCCCTCCAGATTTGCCAGCTTTGCTTTTCCAACCGGTGACGCAGCACCCAAACAGGTGATAGGCGGCAGGGTCTCACATCCTGCTGCCATCACACCTTGGCGCGGGAAAAGCTCCAAACCTTGTCCAGTAGTGGAAACGGCCCTCAACTCCGGCTGATCATTACATCACCACATCGACTCCCTTTGTTATCCTGTCCGAAACCGACGGCTCCTGATACGATTCGTCCAGCCCGCAAACATGCACGGCGGACGCGGGCCAACCTCGTACTTTCCTTTCCATCTTGGCATGACTTGTTCCCAGCCTCGGACTTCGCCGGCGCGTAACATTTTTAGACTCTGCCTCCACTGTCCCTCGGCCACAACTTAAGCTCGGAGCACACAGACACCCTCACAACGCGACGGAACGTCTTGGGACGAGATTGGCTCGCTGCGTCGCGCTGCTCGGCCAATCTGCTCCGACGGCTACTGTGCACCAGCCACAACCAGCGAACGCGTTTCAAATTCTCACATTGCTGGCAATGCGCATTGCATTAACACGCAACATGGTCAAGTATCACAATGTGCCATTTTCAAAACTTGTATGCAAAGTGTAATAGAAATGCTCTTGTGAGCGATCAAGGGAAATTCGTCTCTAAATCTACCATGGATACGCGCCTTCACGGTGCATGCAGATGCCATCTATCGTATTCATTGCGCCGTCCACCGCTTAATCATACCGTTGTGCGGCTCATCAAACAACATAAATGCCCCGAGATCCTCAAATCCGGCAGCCTTATACAGAGGCAGGCCCGCCGGCGTCGCAATTAGATATGCGTCCCTCTTTTCCTCCCGCGCCTTTTCTACACCCCAATTGAGCAGCATCTTGCCAATTCCTCTGCGCTGATGCGCAGGATCGACTCCTAGATAGTCGAGGTCTGTCTTTTGTTAGCGCCAGTGGTCGTAACATGGAGCTGCAACGCAATACTTACACCACATGTGCTTGGAGCCCTCCTTGCCCAGGAATGCAACCGTTGCGTCCTCGCTCACCGTCCGTAGCTCCTTGTAAGCCTCTTCATCCAGCGTCGGGCACGGCACGACGCCCTTGGTCATGGACTCGCCCTCTTGGCCCTCCAGCAGCGGTTCCTCCCACATTGAGAAGCCCACAATCTTGTCGTCAAGCGCATCGTCCGTCACCACCATCAGTAGGATCCGCTCCGTCTTCATCTTGATGCCCTTGCGCGTGCGCCGCCACGCGATCGCTGGATCTTCGGCACTGGGCACCGCCGGCTGCAGGCGCGCCGGGAAGAGGCTGCGTGCGATGGCATCAGTGGCGGGGTCAAAGGCGGCTCTGGCCAGGCGCGCGATGGCGTCCGTGTCGGCCTCGGTGGCCACTCTCATATGCAGAGGCATTGTATTGTATTGGTGAAGCTAGTTTAAAAAAAGTATTTGTCAAAAGATGTGTGTTGGAGTCTGGTCAGGAGGAAATAAGAAACCAACGGCCGGTTTTAATGCAGGCTTACCCGGCGCCGATGCGAGTGACTCCTTTGGGCGCGCCCTCCGGAGTGGAGACGCACGGCACCCCGCGGACGGCATCGCTCCGGTCGAGTCATCAACTTTTGGTGTAAGTGGTTTCCGTCGCCGGAGGGTTGCTGATTAATTCCAGCTTCAAGTCTGCGTGAAGTCTGTACTAAGCCAGGTAGGGCTCGGATATCTGGTGGTGTCCAGCAAACATGACAAAGCCAGACTTGACACCGATCGCTTAGGGCTTCAGTGCCAGCAGAGGTGCTGATTAATGTCAGCTTCAAGTCAAAATGCGGTCTGTAATAATCAGAACAGGGCTTGAGTGTCTGGTAGTGGCTAGCAAACATGGCAAGCCCGGTCTGAATACCGGGCGCTTGGGGCAACTCCAAGTAGAACAAAGAAAGCCAGAGTTGGCTCTTGCGCCAGCCCCTACGTGACAATCATCCCTCGACAAAGAAATCGTTTGCTACTTCCTATTAATAGAAACGATTCTTTGTTTGTTGTCGAAATGGCAGCTGTCATGACGAGTATTGGTACTCGTCATGACATATAATACCGCCACCTCGTGCTGTCGTTTTGCCAGTGAACAGCTTCCCAAGAGCAAAAGCCGAATCGTTCCCAGGACGCTCGTTTACAAGTAAATACAAATCATCGCTACAATGCCTGCTGCTCTCGATGTCTCTACCCCCGGCGTCCCGGCCACCGCCTACGCGACCGCCTGGGCCAGCAACTGGACCGACCCCGCCAACAACTTGCTCAGCGACGCCGACCTCGCGCTGCTTGGGCACGTCAACTGCGCGTACCTCTCCTCGGCGCACCGCGCGCCGACACTGCTGGCCCTCAAGCAGCACGCGCAGTCGCTCGCCGTGCTCATCCAGCGCATCAGCGTCTCGCAGGCCCGCGCCCTCGTCGACGACGATTGCGGCGTCGTCGTCCCCGGCCCTGGCGGCGGCAGCACCGCCGCCGAGCAGCACTTTCGGCCGCACGACGCGTTTGACTGGCTCATGGACCTGCAGACTCCGTACACCAACGACGACGAGATCCACCACTTGCCGATCACGGGCCTGATGAACACGGTCGCGGCGGAGACGGAGCGCGAGGGCCCGCAGATGCACTGCCCGCTGCACAAGATTGAGGATGCCGGGGCGGAGAAGAAGAAGGAGGAGAAGAAGAAGAAGAAGAAGGAGAGGCCGTTTGCGACGCATCAGAACCTGGTGCTGCACGCAAACGCGTGCCTGGAGATTCTGGACCACGAGTACAGCGCGACAGGCGGGCTCATGTCCATCCTGCCGAGCGCTTACGACGGCGACGCGGAGCAGCTCGAGGCCGCGCGCAACACGCTCCTCGGCCAGTGGCTGCTGCACCAGCAGGATCTGGTGATGCGCCTGCACGAGCTCGAGGTCAACTACACCAACGCGCTGGCGGTGATTGAGGGCCGCGCCGTCGAGCCCCTCCACAGCGACACGGCCGCCGCCGCCGCCGGGGACGGTGGTGGTGCCGGCGGCCCGCCGCAGCCGCAGGACGAGSTCGTCGTCGTGGTTTGTTCAATGGACAATGAGAGAGACACCGGGCGAGGCGAGCCGCAGGTGGACGACGAGTTATAAGCTGTGTCGACGTCCATCGCGGTGTGCTGGTCTGGAATGGAGGCGGTGGGGGCGGTGGTGGTGGCAGGTTCGACGAGAGACATGGTGGGAGGTTACAGCCGGCCGGGCGGGGTGTGAGAGCCTGTGCTTGTGGTGGTGTGGTAGAGAATGTCTGAAGCCAGACAGACTCTGTATGTTTCGTGTTTCTCTTCTATTTATGGCCAAGTTTCGAGTACACCTTGCAGTGACTGTGGGTGGTTGTAAACGGTGGCTAGCCGAGGCGAGACGCGAGGTAAAGTATATCAAGGACGGCGGGGGGCTGCGGTTGTTGTGCAGTATTTTTGTTGCCTTGACGAGACGCGGTTCGAAACGGAACTCGGGAATGACGACGAGACGGGCCAAAGAGATGGTGAATTTGGTGTCGAGAATCTGGTGGTGGTGGATGTCGGTAGGTAGGAGCGAGTCGAGGAGGCGTGTGTGTGTGTGGTCGAGGAAAGGAATGTGGATTAGAATAGAGAGACCCTTGCGGTAGCTGAAAGTCGAGAATGAAAGAAAAAGATTGTTACACCGTGAGTTGCAAAGAATGCCAGGTGTTTTACAAGAAAAAAAAAGAAGAATACCAAAGCGAAAGTCGAGGGCTGGGTAGGAGGGCGGCCTGCCGAAGGGGGGGGNTGGGTTTGTATATCAACTTGGGCAGGTATGCAGTTCCACCGCCTGGTATGCGGTGGTGGTGCAAAAGAGGACAGTGCGGATGGGAAGCAGGGCGCACTGTATACTTACGGGGCTCTTGTGGTGGAGTTTTGGCTAGCCCCTACTCTGGATACGTACCCTGGTCCTTGGTCCAAGAGCAGCATGGTTGCAAGGGAGCTTTTTTTGGTCTTTGTGGGTGGAGTCTCCCCTGGGAATAAAAATATTAAATAAATTAATTGAATAAAAAGAGATGGAAAAGCTAGCGCGTGCCTGGAGTTTTTGTGCCTTGCAGAGAGTCCAGTGACGCAGTGCCTCTGTTCCCCTGCTGTGGGCCAGTAACTGAACAAGGGGACTCACTCACCACCACCACCGCTGCTGCACGGTGTGGCGGCTCTTTTGCTCATGACTGGCTGACGGGCAACCATTCCGACAATCACCACAAAGCTGAAGCAAGATGCTTATCCCCTAGCCCTCTCACCAGTGAATCACAGGATACACGCATCTTGGCTTTCCCGTCGCAGAAACAGAAATCTCTTTACACCTGTAACGATTTCCCCCCTTGGCCTCATCACCAGGCAACGCCTGCATCTGCATTGCATCCGTCCATCTATTCCGTCCTTGTCCGTACATTTTGCAGTTTTCTCACTTTTATTCGCTCTCCCAACCAACCGCTTACATCTTATTCCGTTTCAGGGTTCATCTTTTTGCACCTGTTTCTCTTTTTCTTTTGCCCTGTGCTGGAACCAGTCGTAGTGGTGGTGTGCCTGCATGTCGCAGCCGCCAGCCAAAAAAGTAAATTATCCCAAACCACATCTTCCCTTGCCGAAAACTAGAAACACTTGCTTTCTTTTGGCTCCTGCTCCTGCTGCACCTCTGCCATGCGATTAATTCTCCGCCCGTCCCCTGGGATGTGTTTTCTTTTGCCCCAGGAACCAGCTCGTGGTTGCCATCAAGATCAGGCTATCGTGCTTCCTTTTTGCAATCCTCCTCCCGATCCTACAGGTGGGCGCCATGCGCGTCACCAGATCATGTTACGATCCTTTGCAATCAACGTATCACACCTCTGTCGCTTAGAGAAACAGCTTACTCTACTCCGGGGTTTAACATCTAGCCACGCCTCCTGATCCTTTTACCGCAACTCGTCGGGTCGTGCACACCTTGTGCTGCATCCAGCTCGGCGACATCCTTTATATGGGATTTTTAAGTTCTCACCTATACGCACAGACTATACTATCTCTTCCTTTGAAGGAGCCAGAAGGAGGAAGACGGTCGGCTTCAAGTGAATCACCAATGCAGAATGACAAAAAAAACAATAACAAGACGAAAATGGCAGGGCAAGAAACACAAAAAGGAAAAAGATAATCTGCCTCTGCCGTCACAGCATGCAGGTCGGAAAGGATAAATTCTCAGGAACAGGAAACCAGCCAAGCACGCCACTGACACACACGGCGGAACAATGTGCGACATTGCAGCGTGCCATTCTCTCCCATCCAAACCCACCCCTTCCGGCCGTCACAATCTGCTTTTCTCGACGAGCCATTTTCTCTGCCATCCATCCTCTTGTAGCCGAGAGTTGCCTTGTGAATGGATCGGGCCTCCCATTCGTCTTCTGCTCTCTTCAACCTCCTGTCCATGTACCCAGTGTGTAGGCCTGTGCTGTTATTTGACTCGTTCATCGCAGGGTTTCATTCTTCTTCAATGAGGCCTACCAGTTCGCTATCCGTAGAAAGAAGAAAAAGAAACACAGTGTGTCCCATATTTCCGCATCACCCAATCGCAAACAGCATGCCCCTGGGTTCCTTCTCCTGCCCCTCCTGCCCATCTTTGCCCTCTTGTTCAGCTAAGCTTCTTGTCCGCTACTTTGCTAGCGTCCCCTTTGTGAGCTTTCACCCTTCTCCAGACCAGACCCCGCTGTCAAAGGCCCCAATCACGGCTGCTGATGCCCCTCTAGCAGCTCCCGCCTGACCCAGGGGGGCTCAAGCACTAGTCAAGTTTGGGTGGTGGGAGGAGCAGCCAAGAATGGCCCAGTGGCCACCAGGCAGTTATCGAGGATCAACGCGTCCTGGGGCTCTCTTCACCTGTAAACTTGTGTCTTGGCGAACGCTGATTGGATGCACGCCGCCCAAGCCCGACGCACAGCGCCGAGCCAACCACAAAGCGCAGGTCGGTGCTATCAGTTCTCGAGTGTCTTTTTTGCATATCTTTTCTACCTCTTTGAAAGTCTGAACTATATTCTTTCGTGTACCTTTTGCATGAAAGATGTGCGTTCTAGTCGTCTTAATACTGTGCAGATATCGCAGTGGTTTCGACCCCTCCTGACCAGTTTCGTCAATGCCGCCGAACGGCATCCTGAGCCAGGCCCTGTAAGATTCCCACGCTAAGCATAAAAGGCCAGACTAGCCTACAGTTGGAGTCAGGCACAAAGGATAATGCATCCCAACTACCGTAGCCTCATCCTCTCTCTAGGTCTCCAGACCTCCATAACTCATGTCATGTCCGATGAAATTTCTGCTTCATCTTAATTTAGGCTCATCATAATTTTCTTCCGATTTTCTCTTTCTCAACCCGGCACGGGCAATAAACTGGGGGGTTCGCAATCAACTCTCCATTTAGTGTGCTGGAACTCTGAACTCTTTGGGCAACTTGCTGCGAACAGCAGAACAGGAGGGAGGGACCGTTTTGAGCTTAGCGCCCTGGACTGGCGCGGCACTAAAAATACAGGTTGTCCCCCCAAAAAAGGTCCCATCATCTGTAATAGCATCGCACATATTATATACGTGTTAAGAAGACGAAAGATGGGGGAGTTTGGCGTAGAGTGGATGCATTGGATTAATGATCCCCAGTTACTCGGCCGCATGTCGATAATTTGCCCTTTGCGTGTTGGCCCATCTGCCGTCATCCTTTGGGCCAGGTACATGCCGTCCACTGCATAACCCACGCGACAGGCATGTACAGTCTTTAACACTGTGATCACTTGCCCGTCAGTGCTGCAGTCGAATTGTGACTGTTTACTTCAGCAATTTGGCAACGACTCGTCCAACGTTCGACGCAACCAATAAACCCAGTACTGCCCTGCGATCGGCTACGATAAAAGGGACAAAAATATTCAACTTTCTTTATTTTTCTCATCCCATCTGACCAATATTCCCACGTTATCAAGGGCTATAAACGCATAAAAAAGCAACGACTCAATCGAGTGATGCGGCCTCTAGGGTGGGTGGACGTGTTCATGCGAAAAAGGAGCCCTCCTCCTCCGTAGTCAGCCACCCAAGCTAGTGCCAGGGCGGGCTTCTCACCTCTGCTCACACCGTTTCCTCACGCGGTCGGGTAACTCACACAGTGTGCATTTGCATTTCCCTTGATCTGCCGTGTGTTCCCAATATAGAGACGGCAACGCTTGCGAGCAAGATTGAAAAAGTATTCGTGATGTAATGCATTCTCTGTAGCAATAGTCAGAGTCAATTCATGCCCTCGATTAGTCAAATCATCTGCGGTGTCTGCCTTGGATCATCGTTCAGTCTTCTTTGTCCATCGCTCGGCACATGCTCAAAGTGTGCCCTGTTTCCCACTGCTGACCACCTTTTTGCTACGCTGCAGTGGCGAATCGCAGTGATGAACCCGGTTTGGGAGCGACAGCTGTAACGGCACCTGAAGGAGCCGGCATCGCCGTATCTTTTCTTACCCTGTCAGAGAGGGCGAAAAGCCCGTAGTAGATCCAGCGCCGAGCGTTTTACAGTGACAGCCTTGCTTCAAATGATCATCTTGGCCCCGAGTCCTGTCTGCACGCCGAGCCCTGTTTCTTGCTGGCTTCGCTAAGCTTGCTTGCATCCCTTGATCGCCCTGCAGACGTTTCTTCTGCCTGCTTTTTCTCATCCTTTATTCCTCCGAAGGACAATAGACATCCTTGTACCAAGAATTTTCGGTATCTTTCTCCCGCCAAGGGGCCAAGACTGCAGTCGCCCTTGCGCCGCCTCAGCCCTCAGATACTCATGCCCCCAAGCCCCAAGCGCACACTGTACAAAGACCTGGGCCGCCAAAAATACACTTTACTGAAGTTTGAACAGCGCTAGATTAAAACGGCGCCCACCCTTGCTCTCTCCTTCACTCTCCTAGTTGCTTCAGCACTTTCTTCGCGCAGGTTAGAGTTTCGTCTGAACCATCTGTGAGGCAGGTTTCTAGTGTGCCTCAACGCTCAGGTCTCAGGGCGCAATGCCTGCGCGTCACAGCGAAACTTTCAAAACTGTCAATGCCATTTCTCCCAAGTCAGACACTGTACTGCCATGCGAAAGACACAGCAAAGCCATCGAAATTGTAACTATACTTGTATTTTTTTGCTGTTGTCTAGGCGATAAACGCTGCGCAGACGTGAGCGACATAGCCTCCACCGATTCACGAATGCGGCCTTGTTCTTTTCTGGCTGCATTCTGTCACAAGTTCATTAAAAAAAAATAAGCAGCAGTTGTCGCTGTTGCCAGGGTAAAACAAGTGCACAGTGCACAGCTCATTGTCGCGGTTCATGTCGCAAACGTAAGGGGTGCGGCTCCCATTGTTTCCGGCCCAAAACCCAAGACACCTGTAAAACACTGATTTTCGTTTCCTCTTTCTTTCTTTTTTCCTCCACCCAAGTGAGATGCATAACGTTTCTCACCAAAGACGCTCGCTGTTTCCTACTCAAAACTGCTCATCCTTCCGCGACTTTGTATCTACAAATACTGTATACACGGTGTAAGAAAGTATGCCTGATCGACCATCAGCTTAAACTAGAAGGATGGACTTGATGGATGCAGCCGAAAAGCCTGGCGCCACAGTGCGCTCCCTCCCCCCCTCGCCGATTAGCCCTACCGTCCGTAGCGTGGGAACATGGCGTCATACCCTGGCCAAGGGCAGCTCAAGCCACAACCTGCGCTGGGTGCTGCCCTTACCCAAGCCACAGCTCTCTGCTCTCTCCACGATGGCACTAGCCACATACTCGAATCCCCACTGCCCGTCCATGCCCCACCAGGGACCACACGTGGGGCGCACCTTGTCCCTTCTCAATTTGGACATGTCATCTGTGGCGTATGTGGCTGATGCTCTCCCATGCTTTTCCATGGCCAGCACACAGCTGGTGGCTCCCCAGCCACACGTCCAGCCGCAGCGCTTCCCAGCCAACCCTTTCTCTCATCACCATAAAAAGACGAGACGAGCTGTCGACATCCACTCGATTTTTTGCCACGCGACTATCACGAGGCTGGGTTTCAAACTTTTCGCTTCTCTTCTGCGGCGGCCTCTTTCCTTGACCTGCATATATTTCCCAACCACTTCCTGTGGAAGCAGCACTGTGTACAAGCCCGTACAACCACCCCACGCCGCATGTCTGGAATGCGGCGTGGCACCAATATCATTCCATCACATCACGTTTTCTTTGTAAACAGCCCTGGACTGAACTTTTATGACACGTCCTGAACAGGTAAACTTTTGTTCCCGTTTTAACATGAATGCTTTAGTATTTTTAGTGACGTATTATTTGTTTACTTTGACGGGGAAACTGGTTTCCGTACGCGCCCGTCCACGTCGCGTTTTTAACCGCCCAACTTTTTCCCATACCGAGAAACATGCTGAAACGCTACTGCAAAACGAGAAAGCTCCTTTTTCTTGCACATGCTTGAATTCTTTTTAGTGCCCGTTTTCTTTGTAAGAACAAAACAGCTAGTGCGGATCGACAACCAGAATGTCTCGCCCTTCCCTGTTAGACCTGTTTTATCTTGTGACTTGCCCATCGGTCCGGTCCAAGACATTTTTTTCTGGGTGCTGCCAATAAATCCACGTTACATAACTGAATGCCCCCCTTTCTTGGCCTGCCGTTGCCGAAGAAGAAACGAAAGAAGACATTTTCGAAATAAAATCTCCTATTTGTACGACATACTTGAATGATGGTACCGTTACAATAAGTCGGTGGCTCTGGAACGCGGTCTTTCCAGCCGTCATGCTCCGGTTTCCTGGGCTACAGGAAACAACCAGAAAATGGGAATTGAAGAAAAGAGTTTTGGGAGCGGTAGCTTGCTGCTAAAGCTCCCAGACATGATGTCTTGCCTGACCTGGTTCTGTCCTTGAAGTGACGGTTGTGTTAGTCACCAAGGTGGTCAGTCACCCGAGGCTGTTACCAAAGGCACCAATGTAGTGGATAAGCGAGGTGACAAAAACGTCGCACAAAACTGAAAAGACGGATCAATGATCATATTACTCCCTGAACCATTGTCTTCATGTCTCTTCGGGCGCTACCAGTATTTGCGACGCTTACGATGGTCGGCGCCAAAACTGCTGCGGTGAGCTGCCGTCAGGAAAAACTACGAAAAGGAAACGAAAGTTCTGTAAAAGGCCTCAAACGTATCGTTCCAATACGACCAAACAAACAAAAAACCACCCCACAAGTAGGAAATCTTGAAAAAAAAAAAAGATTGACCGTGATGGTGACCACTCTGCGTCCAGGCTGCAGGAGCCACCATTGCGGGGTGATCAACAACAGGCGCTGAATGCAGACCCAACGCTCGCCAATTCCCCTTTCGCTGCCAAATTTCGGATAATTGAAATCTGTAGGAACGGCCCAATTTACTGTGAGATTAGCTCTACGCTTTCAAGGTGCGATTCAACACTGTAACCCTGAATCCCTTCAATTGCGGCGTTGAGGGAAGCGTCCATCGCGTCCACTGACACCATCACAGCACCTTGAGTCGACAGCCATCCCTACCTTCTCTTTAAAAGGCTAGAGAAGAAAGGTTCGAAAAGGTGAGATTTTTGCCACAGTGTTTCCCGTCTGGCATCTTGCTTTACGGGACGAAGTCTTCACCAATGTACGAGATGATGGTCCCAGATTCAGAGGTCATTGGGGAGTACTTTCGAATTCGCTGCGTGAGAGATTTGCAATCCAAACGAATCTTCTCGTACATGACGGAAGCTGGCAGTTTGAGTACTTATATGTACCCAGAATCTTGGGACAAAGCTTTGCGACACTTGATCAGGCACGCGCGTTGGGTGCGAGAGAAGGAGGAGGGCCAGAATCAGAACGACACGCTGTTCTTGACGGTGCACATCGGCACCCACTCGCGCTTCTACGAGCTCCCGGGCGGTGAAGTGCAGGCAAAGGTCTGGGAGCCCGCTGGGAGTCGTTACTATGTATTGGCCGATGACGAGGCGGACGTTTGGCAGCTGTGGAATCAGCTTCGCGATGCGGCGCTGAAGCAAGGCAAGCCGGTCTCGCAAGCGGCGTCGACGCCGACCAGGCAAACTCGGGGGCGGTATCTGAATGGGGCCGTGCTGCGGCGGTATTACCGAAAGATCGAAGAGGACTGGTCTACGGAGGTGGCTGTGGGCAATTTCTACGTGAACTTTATGAGAAAGATATTTGACGACAACTGGGGCATTGAGTAGGACATTGGCGTTGATCACTCTCAAGATAGCACGGCTCGGCCCGAGAGCGTTGGCTATCCATCATCACACTGCTGTGGACCAGTACATATCGTGGCTATCTCTCAAACATGCGACAAAGAAGATTGAATAAAAAATGCGATGCTGATTATTTCATCTCTCGATAGTCATCCTACGGGAACTTCCGAGCCCATCATGTCGTCGGATATGGATGAGGTAGATCTTGGTAGCACGGCCCTCGCTTTAAAAGCTGTTGACTTCAACTATGTAAGATATAAGCTAGTGGGAACTCATGCTCAAGTTTCTGACCCAGTGAATAGTACCTAAATTTCAAGGTAATGGTCGCGGTTTACATGAAGATTCTGGCCACCGCGTCGACCGCCAGACTCGACACCTTCATCTCATGCGCCATGTCGGACGCATTTACCAGGAAGGATTTGTTTGCATTTATGAGAGTGTACCCGCTTGAGTCAGATCCCGATCAAAACGAAGAAAGAAATCGCTCGTGTACCGGTGCGATGACGACCTTGAACAGTGAGAAGCATGCCATAGTCTGCTTTATTGGGAGCGAGGATATTCGGAATCCTGCCTCAGTCTGGGACGACTCCTTGGAGCTAGCAACTAACCAGGCCCTGGTGGCATGCGCCGAATCTAACCATGAGCCGGAGAAGCCTTTGTACATTGTTGTTCACGCCGACACCCAGCTGCGCTTCTACGAGCTTCCTGATGGATCGACGACTGTGCGGGATTGGGCACCAGCCCATGGTCGCGCGTATGAGCTGGCCGACAATGAAGAAGAGGTGTGGCGCCTCTGGGTGAAGATGCGCGACTTGACCCTGCAAATACGCTCTGACCCAAGATCATTATAATTTCTTGCTGCGACGTGTGCACGTTTCGCCTGCATCGTCATGGTGGATATTGGGTTAGCCGCTGCACGCTGTGTGATTCGAGGATTAGCTCCATGAATCATATTTGTCTAGTCTCACGAGAGCCTCGAGGAAAATCCAAGGCTAGTAAATACAGAGAAGGAAAGAAGCTTGATTAGTATTCTCATCATACTTCTTTTTTTTTTTTTTNTTAWAAAAAAAAAGAGACAGCAACAACGTGGGAGTATGCGCTTCAGTTGGATGGCTGAAGCGTCAACACACGAGCCGACGAAATTGGCTTCAATGAACAGCTGCCTTCTCTGCGGCATTAGTACAATAGGATGACCCGAGTCAAGTCTTGAAAGGGGCAAGTGAATACTGAGAATGTGGATAACTTCGACATGAATGTTACAAGAAAGATGTTTAGCGGCGAATGAAGCATCGAATAGGTCATTGGAGTTCATCGCTGTTTATTTAAAGTGTGCTTTAATAGATTTCATTCAAACCACCTCTCCTTCGCTCCCACCAGCGGTAGTGACTTCGATCTTGAATAAACTGAAGCTATGCTGTCTGCCCGGCCAGTAGCTAAGTGAGCCAGGCGTTCACAACCGCCACCCTTCTAGGATAGGACTGTGTCGCGGAGCTCGTGAAACAGCCTCCATACATCTGCCTCATCATCTGCCAGTTCATAGCACTCGGTACCAGCTGGGGCCCAATCTATCGCCTGATACGCATTGTGACGTAGCTCGTAGAAGCGGATGTAGGTACCGATGTTCACAGTCAGATACATAGACTTTCGGAGTCGGCCTGCCTCCTCCCGGTTCGAGACAGCGTAATCGACAGCTTGCTGAAGCGCATCTGCCCATACTGAGGAGTGGCTTTCAAATTCACGTCTCTTACTCTCGCAAATGATGACCCTCTTGAAGTCGTGATTGTTCAGGACACGGACGCTGAGGTCTGTCCTCTGCCCTGAGCTGGTTACTCGAAGTTGAGCTGTAATACTGAACCCTTGCTTCTTCTTGAAAATGTCAGGGAAGAGCGCAATATAAAAGGCGTCCACCTGGTCCTCCAGCGACCCTGAAACATTGATCTTCTTGTAAAGCTCCAGCTGCACTTCGTCCGCCAAATACTGCCAAGAGTTAGTGACCAAAGCATGGTACTGCCCATGAAGTGAAGCCTTACATAATTGAAGTCCGAAACTTTCAGAGACTTGGGTCGCGCGCTGAACTTGGGCATAGTAGGAAAGTGTGAATTGAATGATTGAGATAGTGTAGGAGAATGTGAATTGAATGACTTTGGCGGTTGGAGATGTGGTTTTTGAATGGTAGAGATGACTATTCGAGGGGTGAAGGAGGGTTCATATAGAAATCTGTCAAGCAAAACTGACAAGACCTGAAAGCAATAGACACACAGACCGGGAATCGTCAACTGCCAGCCGCCGACCTCCGCACCCTTTTTCGGACCAAGCCAGGACGTGTTCGTAGCTAAGCGCTGTCCAAGGGTGTCGAAAGTGGGGATCATTGTGCTTGCTGCCCTCCTGTTCCATCGCTTTTCACCCGCTGGAATCCAGTCCCGATTCTTGCTTTATGAAAGCTTGAAAGGTTTTACTTTCGAAACGGATTTTTACTCCTTTATCTATGTACAAAGCTGATATTTGTATTCTGAATTGGCTACACCCGCGTCGTAGCTGTGGAAGCCAACTGCGTGTAAGTCCGGACAAGACATCCCCTGCAAAATCGTCGGGAGGCAGCCCTCCTGCGTCAAGTTGGCCGTTTTCATGGCCGCATTAGCATCGTCTCAGGTTGTTTCACCATGGAAGCCTGAAGTTTTAATAACATGCTTCGAAGTCTTTGAAAAACGCCTCGGCGCTTGCTGGTTGGCGACCGTGAAAAGTTCAGACCATGGGCACGCCATGATGCATGCGCTAACAGCCGCCTTAGTGGCTTTGCGGCATCGAGACCCCCTTTGTCGACTTTGCTACAGCAAAATCTATTAAAAATACACGGGCATTTGTGGAGAGTCCTTTTGCGAGCTGTGGTCGGTCAAGTGTAGTCAACGCAGGCCTGGCCTGATCCTGTGGCTAGTGGCGCAATCGATACGGCGCGAGTCTGCACCTCGCATTGGTAAGCGGGAAACGGATCAGCACAAATACAACAGATTAACGACAATCTAAAAATAGTCAAAAAGGTTGCAAACGTCAGAGAAGTAATTGAGTACAGGATACCTCAGAGTGCAGCTGATGTCTTGGGGGCCATTACATGGCGTGTATTGGGCAAAAGCTCGTCTGTCCCAGTGCAAACCCGAGGCTTTGGAGTTGGATATTGCCACCGTTTCAGTTGGTGCTACATATTATCATCACCAAAAACCTGTACCAAGGCCCTAGCTTTCCATGCCCATCGACGTCGTTCGAGGGTAGGGAGAGAATGACGAGGCTGAGTTGCTCCGCACCTAAGCGCCGTGCTACGGTGGGTAGGCTGCTGTAGCGGCATCTCCAGCCAACTAATTCCAGCATGCTCCGCCTTTGGCTCCGTCGAACAGCTTGCATGCTTCTTCACCCTTCTGGCCACTGTGTCTTTTCCATTTCATTATTATTCTTAGAAAGCCGGCAAAATGACAAGCCATCTACTTTCCACAGCGCTTATTGTGCTTGCTCTTGCTCCATCTTCGCAGAACGATTTCGCAGTACCCATCCATGATTATGTAATTTCCGTCTGGCCACTCCTCTGTGCAAACAGCTCCGCCTGCCTTCACTCCACAGCGCTCAACGACAGGCAAGGCAGGCAAAATGGCTGCAGTTTGCGCCTGCATTCTATGTGGCGTTGATATTGATGATATAAATTACACCTTTTCGCAAAACTGGACAAGCATATACCGCGTTGGTAAGTAGTCACACTAGTGGTCCAAAGCTGTACTCATACTAGTAGTTTATCGGGATGGGGACAATATTCTTGTCAGTGGAATTGCTCAGCGAGACGGTTCTCCCGTATGGCGAGTACCGCGAAATCCAATGATGAGATGGGATGAAGTATCAAATGAAGATGACCTTCTCGAGCTGCCTGTTATGCGCTCATCTGCTCGCGACGGCCGCCACGGCTTTGTTCTCCACGAAGCCTGCTGGAGGCTTCTGCAAACAGCTCCAGGGGCCGCGTACCTCTCCTTGGATAGAATGTGGAAAGTATGCAGGTCCTCACCTCTACCTGTATGGTTCAACGGAGTATGCTGGGGTCACGACTATGAAGGTCGCCTGACACTTGAGACGGATGCATTTTATCCCTGGTTGGAGAGGTTCACTGTCTCCAACGACCACCTGGGCGACATTGGGGCCTTTGAGAACCCTTATAGTGGATGGAAAATTACAGATACGCCAGCTTTATTCGAGACAACTGTGCGACTCGCTACAAAACAAGTCCGTGCGCCGACTCAAAAAGACTGCTTCTCTCGCCTGCCGCAGGAACTGCGGGAGATGATTCTCGTTCTTCTGCCGACAAACGATGCTTTAACCCTCCGGTTGGTATCTCCAGCATTTCAGTATCTTTTTTCTAGTGTTCTGTTTTGGCAGTCCCGATTCTCTCCTGCTGGAGAGAGAGGATATGTCTTTGAAGCGAGAGATGAAAAGATATTCAATAACGTGGAAGCACTGATCAATCTTTATCATGCTTCTAGAAGATCTGCTGGGAATAGCGGTCTTCTGAATCGAAAGCGAGTATGGAAACTGGCGCAAAGGCTATTGATTCTCGCTCAACCGCCTTCTGCTAGCTGTTTGCCATGTCCACGCGCAGGTGAAGAAGACTGGCAGGGGTGGGCGTCACTCCGCAGCCGAGTACAAAGGGCAGAATACTTGCACGAAATAAGGATACGGGACATACCTCACTATCCTACTACAACTGTGGAGATGAAAATCCCACCAGGTCCTATCAAAATCGGTGTCGCCATGGTAGATACAGGCATCTGGGATTATATTACAGGAATCCGCCTAGTTGATCCAGACGGAAAAGTGCACTCTGCCGGATATATATTTGAAAACAACGAAAAACTCTTCAGTGTCGACGTCTTGTGCGGTTTTAGAGTCGCAATGGGTCCTTACGGTGTCAGGGCGTTGCAAGCACTTGACTCAAGAGCGCAGGCCTGCAAATGGGCTGGACGAGTTGAGGGAGTGCCAGTATCTGAGCGCCTTGTGGCTAAAAGTCAATTATCGAGACTGCGTATTTCTTTCGACGTGAGTAAAGTGAATTTCGCGAGTTAGGCTTCGTGATTTCTGACACTTTTAGCAGGCATACAAGATCACTGCTCTAGCAGTGATTCCAGAGACACAGGCAACGGAGGACGAACCTGTAGGAAGCACGGATGCGCTTCGGCAGACAGCTGTTTGGTACCCAGAGCCACCTCCAGAGAATCTTGTACTTAATGAAGAGTCATTCACCGGCATCCACCCTCTTTCAACTGGATACAAACCACTCAGTTGGATACAATTCGGTGGTGAAAAAGGCAACCAACTTCCTTTACTGCGGGGTCTGCTATCAAACTTCGACGAGGTACTCTATGGTTTCAGGTTCACTTATGACAGTGTTGAGGAGGAGACGTATAATCCGGACCCGGTGAGACTCGGCCAACTTCGGAACAGTTTAGTGCCGGATGCGTCACTATTCACTATTGATGGCGCCGGCGGCGAACGCATTTGCTCTCTCACTGTCGGTATCAGGAAGGATGAAGAGGATGAGAGCCCTGCCTTCCTACGTCACGGAATTCCCGAGTACTATTGTGTGAGCTAATACGAATTGTTGATCACGAATGATTGCATACTGATCGATTTCCTGGGATATAGATCACCACCAACCGAGGCCGAATCACAACACTTGGTCAACTCGGAAATGATCTCGAGATGCGCGACATGGCTGTTGCCCCTGGTACAACTATTACTGGCCTTTATGGGCATTTCGTACGTTGACAAAGCATGACTAGATCTGCAGTGTGATGCTAACAGCTTTCAGAATAGGCAATACGGTATGGTTAATATAGGCGTGATATCAGAATATATCTGAGACATAATGCTGTATAATTTGGGGAAATTCGAGTCTCTATTTTGGAGCTACTCTGTCATGCTGCCTGAGTGGTCGCTTGCCATTGCAAACCGAGGCTGTGTCGGCAAGGTGACACTCAGGGTAAATAAACACGATATAACAAATAAATAATTCGTCTAACGCCATTCTCTTTTTTGCCTTAATTAAAATCTAGGAAGCTTCTTTAAAAAGTCCATCCAATCTAGGGCAGCTCAGCAACGCGGTCGCGGAAGGTCTTCTCCGCGCGAGTCCACACGCCGGCAGTGTTGCGATCCTTGAGCTCAAGAAGACTGGGGAGGAGCAGACCAGAGTACTCATCGCTAGCCTCACGAGCAATCATGGTGGGCAGATGATCGATAGCGATAATGCGCAGCTCAGGACCCTCCAGCTGGGCCTTGGGCGCAACCGTGGGGCTATCGAACGAACTGTAGCCCGAGTAGACGGGAATCGGGTTGTTCTCGCTGTTGGGGTCGCAGCTGACGTCGCAAATGACGCGCAGGCGACGCTCCGGCGTCGAGAGCTTCTCGATTGTGGTGAAGGGAGGGACGCGGTGGGCGCCCAGGTACACGCAGTTGACCAGGATGTCGGCCTGGGTGATCTCGTCAAAGGGACCGCCCTTCTTGGTCTCGGGCAGATCCCACTTGATGAGCGAGGACTCGGATGCCAGCGGCCTCNGCAGCGGCGACACGTGCCAGCAGCTCGGCGGCGACGGTTGGCACGACACCTTCCGGATAATCGGTGAGCTGGTTCATTGTGCGCGGCGTGCCGCGCATGTGCATGAGGCAGATGGTTGCGCCAATGCGGCCGACAGTGGGAAGCATGTCGGCGTCGAGCGTGCCAGCTGAGACGTCGTTGATGATGTCCGCGCCGCGCTGCACGGCCTGCTCCGCGACGGAGGCTCGATATGTGTCGATACTGATAGCAACATCCTTGCACTCCGGGATGGAGCGGATGAGCTCAACGGCGGGGAGCACGCGCGCGGACTCCTCGTCAGCGGTGACCTCGGGGCGGCCAGGGGCGGTCGACTGGCCGCCGACGTCGATGATGGTGGCGCCACTGCGTACCATGGCGAGGACGGTGCTGGAAAGGTCGGTGGCAGCATGCTTGCCACCATCGGAGAATGAGTCGGGTGTGAGATTGAGAATTGCCATGAGTTGGGACTTGCGATTCGAGGTCATGGGGGTAAGGGGCTCGGCGGTGGTAGAGATGCGGGTGACAGAAGTGAGAGGTTCGCCGAGGGGAAGATCGTTGAGGTAGTCCTGAACGAGTTTCCATGGCTTGGAAGGGTCAATTGACTTGGAAGGGATAAGTCTAGTAACAAATGCAGTTAGTTTGCGTCATCGGGATGGGGAATGCGGAATGAGCTTACTCGGAGAGCGGTCTGAGGACGAATTCGCGCTCAGGGATACCAATGTGAGGAACATTCAGTCGTTCATTAGATATCCTTTCGTCTCCGTAGAGAAGAATATCAAGATCGATATTTCTGGGGCCTTTGTCGATGAGTTTTCGGCGGCCAAGATCCTTTTCTATCGACTGAAGCTGGTCAAGCAGAGCCATTGGAGGCAACTCAGTCTCTACCTAAATGAGTTTTAGCATTTTGTGCGTATGATAATTTTCAGATAGAGGAATTTATGCGGTAGTGGATGAAATAGGTCCAGATATGGCCATCGCGGGCTCATACTTGTATCTCATGTCATAGCAGATGTGTAGCACAACATACCTCAGCAACGCCGTTGAGAAAGCGATCTTGGTCTGTCACATACATGGGTTCCGTCTCCCAGAGGCTACTCGTGCGTGTGACCTTGATGCCTCGCTTATCCATCTCGTTGCAGGCGCGCTCAATCTCAGCGACGCGGTCTCCCAAGTTGCCGCCGAGGGCAATGTACGCTGTGGTGGTACTCTTGGCGTTGCGGCAGCCGCATCCCGCGTACGAGCGACGTCCGCTCTCCAATGAAGGGCACGGCAGCTTGTTGG